>ML660201.1:19303179-19528474 GCA_007570785.1 Antilocapra americana
GCGCGCCTAGTCACTCAGTTGTGTCTGACTCTTTGCGACTCCCCAGACTTAGCCCACTAGGCTCCTCTGTCCATGGAATTTTGCAGGCAAGAATACCGAAGTGGGTTGCCATTTCCTGTTCTAGGGGATCTTCCTGACCCAAGGATTGAACCCACATTTCCTGTGTCTCCTGCATTGGCAGGTGGGTCCTTTACCACTAGCACCACCTGAGGACCAGCCTAGTACCTTTACCTTCAGAGACCCTTTTGCAAAACCTGTAAGACAAGGGCTGATTCTCCCTCTCTGTTGAAACACTAAATTTTTAAACCTCTTCCTGCTGTGGGAAGAGGTTTGGAAACAAAACCATGGAAGCCTCAGGAACAGATGAGCTTATTTGTGAAATAAATGTTTATCCCATATATACTATGTACCAGGCAGTGTTCCAAGTACTGTGGATATAAGTCCTCACTCTCCTGGGAGTTACAGCTCCAGGGAGTAACACACTCTACACAAGTGAACTTTTAACTGACTATGCTAATGGCCTGTGAATAAAATAAAACAGAGTAATGAGGGAGAGAGTGGTTGTGTATTGTACGATTAGGCTCCTTGGGTTCTTTTATGTGTAGGGTGTGTGATGGTCTCTTTAAGGTGAGTAGCACCCAGCATGGCCAGTAATGAGGGAGTGATGAACAGGGGAACTGGGATAGGAGCTAGGCTTGGGTTGGAGAAGTAGCAGCAGATGGATGACCTAGACTTTGTGAGCCTCAGAGAAGTTTGGGTTTCTTCTTTAGTACAGCTGGAAACCACTGGATCTAGTTAACATTTTTTAAAAATTTATTTTATTTTGGCCATGCTGGGTGTTTGTTGCAGCACATGGGCTTTCTGTAGTTGCCCTGCGGCATGTAGGATCTTTATTCCCCTATCAGGGATCAAACCCTTGTACCCTGCAGTGGAAGGTGGATTATTAACCACCGGACCACTGAGGAAGTGTTGTTTAGTTAACATTATACACAGAGCACTTTGGCCTCTGAGTATGTTTTGTCGTAAGCCAGGTGTGACATGATGTGGCTGTAGAGTAGGCTGGCAGGAGGAGAGATGCTAAGGAGCGTCTGGTGTTTGGCATCTGAGAACTGAGCAGGCAAAGGAGAGTGAAGAATCAAATATGACTCCTGGGTACTGGCCTGAGCAACTAGGGAGGCTGTGGTTCCCTTCACTTGAGATGGTAGAGCCTGGGGAAGGGTGAATACATGATTGAACCTAGAGAAGACTGAGACGTGAAAGAATTATTATTCTACACATGTCTGCAAGGTAGTCCAAAGGGAATTTGACTTGTTCCATGAGATCCTTGGAGCCTGATCAGTGCCAGCAGATGGAAGGGCTCTGGGAGGCATTTCTCTTGCACTGTTGATGAAGAGCTCTGTTTGTTAGAATGATCTGAGCTTGAGTGTGTACCTGCAGGGAGGTGACGTCTCTCCCCTAATTTGTTGAAGCTAAGATGGGGGATCATCTATGAGGAGAGTGACCATTGTAATCTATGGTCCACATTGAGATATTTTTGAAAATAAAATGGGTTGCTCTTAAGTATGCCAGAATAACAAGAATACGTCTGGACTGTCCTGGTTAAATGAGGACCGTCATTCATCCTGTCTTAGATATTCATTCTAGGGATACTGTAGGGAGGATGTCTTTGGTTGGGTATGGTTTGAAAGTGTCCTCTGGGCTTCTTTCCAAGTCTAAGGTTCTGAATATCTTTGGTGTATTTTATTTCACAGGAAAAGTTGCTGTTCAGCTTTTCTGGATTAAGTGAAGTACTCTTACAGTTAGGGAGATCAAGTGACATGGACGTGTAATAAGGGCAGTCTCTCCTGTGGAACATCCTTCTCACACCCTTCCTGCCTCACTTGCTCCTCCTTCTCCCCTCCTGTGGGACACATTTGCAGAGTGACACCCCCTGACTTTAGTCAGGTGCCCATCCGTGGGCTCCCGTAGCTCATCAAGCCCCTCTTGGCCACAGTACTTAGTACAGCCTTGAATTAATCTGCTTATTTGTCCCCTAGATTGTGTGCTTGGCTTCTCAGGCCTCTCATAGGGCTGCATAGGGCAGGCACTCATCAAATGTTTGCTGAATGTATAAATGAATGAATGAATAGCATTGTAAATGAGTTCTTCAGCTCTCTTGGACCAACACTTATACAGACTTATTTTCTGATTGCTTATGCTAAATCTGCACTGTAGTAAGCCTGTTATATAAGTTCTCTTACTAGGCTGATTTCGCTGATTAAGAAAACCAGACTTAGAGAGGTTTAGTAACCAGCCCACTGTCACATAGCTAGTAAGTAGTCAATAGTCAGGATTGGAACCTACCAAGCACTTGGCTCGAAGACCATCTCCTGTTACTCAGAACTTAACCGTGACTGTTATGTAAGCAGTTCAAAGATTTTGAGAAGTTCTGCAATTAAAAAGACTAGTTTAACTTGATTACCCGAGTGCTTTCTTGGCTAGATGGACTGTTTTGATTGTGGAACTTCCTTCCACCTGTCCCCTGCTGCCCGTGCCCCCCATAGCTGTTAACATCTTGTGGAAGACTCTGAAAACAGCTTTTGGAAACACCTGGGTAGTAGAACAGACTTATAAATTGAATATCTGCGGTTGTGGATTCTTTCCCTAGCTATGCCACTACCTGCCACATTTCAGGGCTTATTTTTCCATCCGTAAAATGAGGGAATTTAAACAGTTGGCCTCACTATCCTCTCACCTTTAAAACCCAGTGGCATTATAAGCCTGTCTGTGTTAAGCATGCAGCCAGGCTGGGAGAGCTTCTTAGGTGCCTTTTCTGTTTTCTGTCTTCTGTTTGACCTTTTTTCTCAGAAGCCTCAGAACTTGTAAGCCATGAAAACAAAGTACAGAACCAGTCATATGTCATTTAGATTTTCTGTAATTTCCCTGTTTTAGACATTGAGAAAGACTCGTGGGTAAGCCAGTAGCAATTTAAGGAGCTTAAATGAAGCCTTTTTGTAAAGAGTTGTAATAAAAGCTTGCCTAAAGAAATAAAACCTACTTAAAAAAATAAAAAATTATTTCTCTTGTTTTCAGAATTTTTTTAAAAAGTCTCAGATCCCAGACCTAGAGAGCATTATGCTAAGTTAAATAAGTCAGACAGAGAAAGACAAATACTGTATGTTATCACTTATATATAGAATATAAAAAATAAAAAAAACAGGTACATATAACAAAACAGAAACAAACTCACTGATATAGAGAACGATCTAGTGATTACCAGTGGGGAGAGAAAAGAGAGGAGAGGGGTAGGAGATTAAAAGATACAAACTACTGAAAACTAGATAAGGAACAAGGATATGTTGTATAGCACAGTGAAATATAGCCATTGTTCTGCAGTAATCGTAAGTGGAGTATATATTGTACACCTGAAATGAATACAATATTGTAAATAAACTATACTTCAATAAACAATTTTTAATAAAAAGCTCCAAATCTACTTTCTCCATATTTTTGCAGGTCTCAATGGAGAATGAGTCAACTACCTCACTTTTAAAGGGTTCTTGGATGCTAACTATCCTTTATGCATTTTTTTATACATTGTCTATAACAAGTGACACTCTACGATTTCTGCTCCTCTCTTAAGGACATGTAATAAATGTTTAGAGTATACAAACTGATATTTCAGGAATGCAGTGAATTCTATAATGAGGAATTTCACTAAAAACTGGAGCAAAAATGTTGAGCATTTTCAGATCGGCCTTAAGTTTCATAAATATTTGTACCCTATGAAAAAGCATGCATTTTTTTCTCTCTCACATATTCTATTAAGTAGTCAAGGCACCTGATTTAGGATTTAATTTGAAATAAGCTGTCAGACCTGACTACCTATCTATTTTCATGATGAATTTGTTTTTACTCTTTATCCAAGCCTACTTCTCAATTTTCTACATTTGTATTGTAGAAAATACAAATTGTATTGGGTGCTGAAGAAAGAGATTTTACTCATTGTGTGCTTCCTACTCCACTTGATTCCTTCAGTTGCATTTGATTCTCATCCAGTTTTATTTATACTTCATGAATTTGAACAGATCTGTGATTTCTTATTGTTCACTGGTGCCAGTTGAAAAATTCTCCCAGGCTGTTTTTATAGGGGTAACTGTCATGTTTATACTGCGTTTCAAAAAACATCCATCTTTTTAATTTGCTTGTCTAAATGCATCTAATTTTTAAGAGAACAGTTGTAAAGTTGTGAACTTGACATTTTTACACTTGAATGTGCATATTAACACAGTGCTTTGTCTTTTTCCTGTGCCGACTTTATTCTGGGTTGTGTGTGTATAAGAAGCATAATTAACCACGTCTGGCAAAAATAAAGGCACCTTCGCTGTCTTCCCCCTTTTCTTTTCTTTAACCTATTACTACAAGTCTGGCTATGTCCCTAGGGAGAGGTGGGAAAAGATATCTTTGCTCTCTGAAGTCCATGTCTCAAGGGGACGTCAGTACTCACACGGATCCTATTTACATTGTAATTGGTTGCTGGCTGTCTGGTACAGCTGTTTCAACTTAAACCCAAGACAGTTGCTATGGAGATGGTTTGACTAGAAATAGGTCAAGTAAAGTCCTTTTCTCCCTGGATGTAAGGGAGTGCTGTAACTCAACTAGAAGTGTCTCAGTTGAACAGAAAATATGTAGATGGGCAACCACATCCACTGCCCCGACAGTTTCTCTTTTTAGGATGAGGTTTATTTTTTGGGCTCCAAAATCACTGCAGATGGTGATTGCAGCAATGAAATTAAAAGACACTCCTTGGAAGGAAGGTTATGACCAATCTAGATAGCATGTTGAAAAGCAGAGACATTACTTTGCCAGCAAAGGTCCATCTAGTCAAGCCTATGGTTTTTCCAGTAGTCATGTATGGATGTGAGAGTTGGACGGTGAAGAAAGCTGAGCGCTGAAGAATTGATGCTTTTGAACTCTGATGTTGGATAAAACTCTTGAGAGTCCCTTGGACTACAAGAAGATCCAACCAGTCCATCCTAAAGTAGATCAGTCCTGGGTGTTCATTGGAAGGACTGATGTTGAAACTGAAACTCCAGTCCTTTGGCCACCTCATATGGAGAGTTGACTCATTGGAAAAGACCCTGATGCTGGGAAGGATTGGGGGCAGGAGAAGAAGGGGAGGACAGAGGATGAGATGGCTGGATGGCATCACTGACTCAATGGACATGGGTTTGGGTAGACTCTGGGAGTTGGTGTGCTGTAGACACACAGGGAGGCCTGGTGTGCTGCGGTTCATGGGGTAGCAAAGAGTCAGACATGACTGAGCATCTGAACTGAACTATCAGAGATACCAAACCACCTATGCTGTTGCTCTGACTCTGGAAAGAACACATCTGAAGACTCTTCCTGTTAAAAGGAATCATAGATGTTATAATTTGCAATGTAACCTTGTTTAACTGGCTCATGTATGACTCTCAAAAGTTGCTTATATCATAAGTTACTAAACTTAGTAGAATAGCATTTATTTTCAAGACATGACCGGGAGTTCAAGAACAAGTCTTTTAAAATATGGAATTAACAGTGATCTTTGAAAGAAGTTATCCGGTGACATCAGATGGGACTTGTTGTATGTTTGTCTAGAAAAGATGGCTTTCCCAGTACAAATTGGCTAAGAAGAATGATGTTCTACCTATAAGCTAAGTCCTCTGTTGTGGGTGACTCTGATTGCTTTTCTTTCCTTCTTCATGCGTCTGGTGCGGAAGTACTTCCTGACTCTGCATCTGACCATCGTGATGTGGAGTTAGAGTCTTTCTCACAGGTGGGGATGTCGTATGGTCCTCTCATAGGCCCCTGAGCTTTGTCTAGTGTGGGGCTTGATGAGTGTGGAAACATTTTTTTTTTTTGGTTTTATCTCTTTTTAAAATTTATTTGTTTTTTAATTGGAGGATAATTGCTTTACAATACTGTGTTGGTTTCTGTCATATATCAATATGAGTCAGCCATAGGCATACATATGCCTATGAAACTCTTGACACTCCCTCCCACCTCCCACTTCATCCCACCCCTCTAGGTTGTCACAGAGCACGGGGGTTTGAGCTCCCTGAGTCATACAGCAAATTCCCACTGGCTATCTGTTTTACATATGGTAATGTATATGTTTCAATGCCACTCTCTCTACTCGTCCCACTCTCTCTTTCCCCCCACTGTGTCCACAGTCTGTTCTGTATATCTTCGTCTCTATTGCTGCCCTGTAAATAGATTCATAAGTACCATCCTTTTAGGTTCCATATATATGTGTTAATATATGATGTTTGTTTTTCCCTTTCTGACTTACTTCACTCTGTATAACAGACTCCAGGTTCATCCACCTTATTAGAAGTGACTCAAAATATGTTCCTTTTTATGGCTGAGTTGTAATTTGGTTCTCACAGTTGGGTGGGGAGTAGGATGCTACTTGGCATCTAGTGGGGAGAGGTCTGGGATGCTGCAGGGCATCCTACAATGTATGGAACAGCCCCCTTCATCCAGGAATTGTGTGGCCCAATAAGTCAGTAGTGCTGAGATGGTCTGTATTGGATGGGTTACTAAGAAATGTAAAAGATTTCAGGAAAGAGTGACAGTAAGAGAACTGGACAACAGGTATGTAAAATGAGAAAATGTGTGTATATATGATGAGGAAGAAATTGAGTAGGAACTATAGCATTGATATGTGTATCTGGACCCACCAATTAGAGTTTTATAGATATTTTTGAAAGAAAATAAAATGAGTAGTTAACCATGTAAGATAAGTATTAATATGTACAAGAAATAATTGAAAAACTCTCAATATACCAACTATCTTAAGTCATACTGTCAGGATTCTGGGAGTTGAAGATTTCCTTTAGGAATGAGGTTCCTGAAAGGGGAACCTGGCAGACAGTAGGCTCTCAATAAATGTGTGCAACCAGAGTGAGTTGAGGGGAAGCAGAGAGGAAAAGGAAATGGACTCAGAGGCCACAGGGGCAGCTGCCCTGGGTCTACTCCATACAAGCCAACTCCGTGGAATTTTCCCATTGAAGAAGGTCAGGAACCTTGTAGGACTTCTGCCTTTAAGGCTTGTGTTTAGCTATCTTTACTAACGTTGTGCGTGTGTGTACCCTGGGATCTAGCCAGTCCACTCCACAGTGTGCACTCAGCAGGAATGCTTCTGCATATTTCCTGAGTCGTGAGCTACCAAGAATGTTCACAGAAGTAGCACCATTCATAGTAGCTCAAACTGGAAACTGCCCAAATGCCCATCAGCAGTAGAAGAGATAAGTAAATCCATTTAAAAAGTTGCTAATGATAGAAAGCATCACTACAAACAAAGCTAATGGAGGTGATGGAATTCCAGTTGAGCTATTTCAAATCCTAAAAGATGATGCTGTGAAAGTGCTGCACTCAATATGCCAGCAAATTTGGAAAACTCAGCAATGGCCACAAGACTGGAAAAGGTCAGTTTTCATTCCAGTCCCAAAGAAAGACAATGCCAAAGAATGCTTGAACTACTGCACAATTGCACTCATCTCACACCCTAGTAAAGTAATGCTTAAAATTCTCCATGCCAGGCTTCAGCAATACATGAACCATGAACTTCCAGATGTTCAAACTGGTTTTAGAAAAGGCAGAGGAACCAGAAATCAAATTGCCAACATCCCCTGGATCATGGAAAAAGCAAGAGAGTTCCAGAAAAACATCTATTTCTGCTTTATTGACTATGCCAAGCCTTTGACTGTGTGGATCACAATAAACTGTGGAAAATTCTGAAAGAGATGGGCATACCAGACCACCTGACCTCCCTCTTGAGAAATCTGTATGCAGGTCAGGAAGCAACAGTTAGAACTGGACATGGAACGAGAGACTGGTTCTGAATAGGAAAAGGACTATGTCAAGGCTGTTTATTGTCACCGTGCTTATTTAACTTATATGCAGAGTACATCATGAGAAACGCTGGGTTGGTAGAAGCACAAGCTGGAATCAAGATTGCCTGGAGAAATATCAATAACCTCAGATATGCAGACGACACCACCCTTATGGAAGAAAGTGAAGAGGAACTAAAAAGCCTCTTGATAAAAGTGAAAGAGGAGAGTGAAAAAATTAGCTTAAGGCTCAACATTCAGAAAACTAAGATCATGGCATCTGGTCCCATCACTTCATGACAAATACATGGGGAAACAATGTCAGACTTTATTTTTTGGGGCTACAAAATCACTGCAGATGGTGATTGCAGCCATGAAATTAAAAGACGCTTACTCTTTGGAAGGAAAGTTATGACCAACCTAGACAGCATATTGAAAAGCAGAGGCATTACTTTACCAACAAAGGTCTGTCTAGTCAAGGCTATGGTTTTTCCAGTAGTCATGTATGGATGTGAGAATTGTATGGTGAAGAAAGCTGAGCGCCAAAGAATTGATGCTTTTGAACTGTGGTGTTGGAAAAAACTCTTGAGAGTCCCTTGGACTGCAAGGAGATCCAACCAGTCCATCCTAAAGAATATCAGTCCTGGGTGTTCATTGGAAGGACTGATGTTGAAGCTGAAACACCAATACTTTGGCCACCTGATGCGAAGAGTTGACTCATTGGGAAAGACCCTAATGCTGGGAAGGATTGGGGGCAAGAGGAGAAGGGGAAGACAGAAGATGAGATGGCTGGATGGCATCACTGACTTGATGGACATGGGTTTGGTTGGACTCCAGGTGTTGGTGATGGACAGGGAGGCCTGGCGTGCTGCGGTTCATGGGGTTGCAAAGAATCAGCCATGACTGAGTGACTGTACTGAAGTGAATGATGAAATATTTCAAAATGCAATAGGGTATAAGAAAAATAGGCATTCTAGTTTCCACCACCCAGATTTAACAAAGGTTAACATTTTGCCATATTTGCCTTTTAAAAATTCTTTTTTTTCTTTTTTAAATTTGAGAAATAGAACCTTCTGGTGACCTGATTGTTGGGAATGGGATAGAACTGGGGAGTGATCTGAAGATCTTGAAATGTTAAGAGTGGGATGACCTGGGCTTTCTCTGCACGTCTTCCCTTGATGTGGAATGAATTACCTGTCACTGGCACTTAAACGGTCTTCCCTGGTGGCAAATATCAAGCAGTGTAGTCAGTGAGAACACCCCCCCCCCACACACACACACTCCCGCCCTGATTAAAGATTCTACAGTGCCACAGAAGAAAGAGGAAGAAGCCTTGCCTGTCACCTTTCCTGCTCTCTGAAAGAGAAAACACTCTGCAGTAGTGTCCTCAGAGGACATAATGCCTCTTTCATTGAGATATAAAAGAATTTGGCTTTTCCCATCAAATTGGATTGGAATACCGTGAATGTTTTGATTGTGCTGATGTGAGAAAAAGAACAAGAACAGAGTTTGGTGTTCTTGGTGATTGCTGTAATTGTTAGCTGGGAACACAGGCCCCATCTCTTCCACTCAGCCCGGCTGGTCAGGACGCAGAGAACTGAGAGCCGCATTGTCTTGGGGATAACTTGAGTCCATTCTGGTTTACAGCAGAAGAATAATTTGCAAACTTCTGTTCTTTACTTAGCATTAGCATCACTGATGATAGTAATTTTTTTTGGTAACTCTCTTCTTGATTGTCATGAGGTTCATGGTTGACTGCTTCTCTTTACTGAGTGCGTGCTAAATGCTTGGCATAGTCCTAAGCCCTGGATGTATGTTTGGTTTCCTCATAATAATCTCTGAGATAGGCATTGTTACTGTCTTCATCTTACAGTTGAGAAAACAGATGTAGGGAGGTTCAGTACGGAGGTTGCCAAGGGTTACCCTCTGCATGGTAGAGTCATAATTCAAATCTCATTTTGACTGACTCCAAAATCAAGTTTTTAGCCAATCTCTAAACAATCCCATGTGGCACAATGGTAAAGAATCTGCCTGCCCATACAGGAGATGCAAGAGATGTGGGTTTGATCCCTGGGTCGGGAGGAGGAAATAGCAACCCACTCCAGTATTCTTGCCTGGAAAATTCCATGGGCAGAGGAGCCTGGTGGGCTACAGTCCATGGGATTGCAAAAGGTCAGACACAACAGAGAAAGCACAAATGAATGAAAACAAACAAAACAAGGCCCACTTGATATTGGTATGTGGGTTGACAGAGGTGTAGAGTAAGAGTTAAGGTCCTGAGAACAGGACATGGGCTGAGCACTTCCCAGTCCTTTTAGATTCACCCTGCTCTGAATCTGAGGTGGGGGACTGGGAGGCTGGTCTCATTTCACAGATGAGGACT
This sequence comes from Antilocapra americana, assembly GCA_007570785.1. Taxonomy (NCBI): domain Eukaryota; kingdom Metazoa; phylum Chordata; class Mammalia; order Artiodactyla; family Antilocapridae; genus Antilocapra; species Antilocapra americana. The sequence continues at coordinate 19,313,419 of ML660201.1, forward strand.
TTGGGGCCAGACAAGCAGTGGACTTGCCCAGAGCCACACAGCTCATGTTGGGCTGGATATTAACCAGGGCCTTTGGTGAACACGCTCCAGCTCTGTATTCGGTGCTTCAGTTTGGTCTCCCACCACATTGGTTGACCTTCATCCTGGCACCAAGTTATAAGATTAACGCTGTTTCCTCATCTTTTACATCAGAGTGGTACTACCTGTCCCAGTTGTTAGAGATTATAGAGGATTAGCTAGCAGTGTGTCTTTTTAAGATTCTTGGAAAAATATACCATTTAGATACATATTTATTTAATCACTGCAGTGCCTTATGATGTGAGATAATACCTCTTTAAAAAATTTTTTATGTTGAATTGGGGTATAGCCGATTAACAATGTTGTAGTAAAGTGAATAGTGAAGGGACTCAACCTTACATATACATGTATGCATTCTCCCCTATCTGACCTGCCATCTCCCATCTGACCTGCCAAATAACACTGTGCCTTTTTGTTTGTTTGTTTTGGGTGCACATGTGGCTTGCTGGATCTTAGTTCCCCAACTCAGGATTGAACCTGGAGTACAGCAGTGAAACGAGTCCTCACTATTGGACCACCATGGAATTCCCAAGATAATGCCTTTTTTTTTTTGTTAGATTTGATTACATATAAATATTTTTGATATTCTGGAAAAGTGATTTGGTCATTCCATGGAAGTTGAAGACCTTAAGTGAGATTTTTTTTTTTTTTCTGCATGGACTGAGTCAGTGTTTTTTTAGAGGCATTACAGCTAACCTCAGCTTATCCTGTGTTGCTCTGAGGTTGCAGCTGCTCCGTGGTGGTTACCTGTGAAAGGTGCTAACTGGAGACACCCAGAAGGGCCCGACTCTACTGTCCTACACAGGTGAGACTGGTGGGTCTTAGCCTAGATGATGCTTTCATTTCAAAATCAGTTCCTATGATGTTGAAGAGAAACTCAATGGCCATTGTCTATAAAAGAGTATGACAAACTCTAATCGCTTGGAAGGGAAATAGGATGGCTAGAAAGAATCAATGTACAGACCCAAACATTGTGCCTAGGTCATGGAACACTCTGTTAAAGATTTTTTTTTTTTTGATATGGACCATTTTTAAAGTCTTTATTTAATTTGTTACAATATTGCTTCTGTTTTATGTTGTGGTCTTTTGGCTGCCAGGCATGTGGGATCTGAGCTCACTGACCAAGGGATTGAATCCATAGCTCCTGTGTTGGGAGGAGAAGTCTTAACCACTGGGCCACCAGGGAAGTCTCTGGAAGGCTCATAATAAGTGGCCTCTTGCCATCCTCATTTGGCCTTTTAGAGGGTTCCCTCCTGTCATTCTTTCCCCGTTTGACGGGCCTATTACAAATCTCATGACAGGTATCCTTTACAGATTGTTTGTTCTCATGAGTAGGCCATTATGAGGATGGAGACCGCCTCACAGAGAGGTTGTGGTGTCTTGCCAAGTGGCCACTGTAACACTAGGCCTTGGGTCTAGGACTCATGTTCTTTGCAGTCCTGGACTGACATACTTTGAAGCCACCATCTGACTGAAAAACCACAGAGCTGCAAGTCGGTCAGCAAGTCTCCAGGGTGGCAAAGAAATAATTATCTTAAGCAAAAATAGAGTAGCGCTTTAAGCCCTGGAGGTGGAGAAACGTTTGGGTCAGGACTCAGCGTCTCAACAGCCCAAGAAAACTGTTCTCCTAACCCAGTTTTTCAGATGGGATTCTCAAGTCTCCATTTTCAACATCATTGTGAGGGAGCCAGAAGTACATGAAGTTCAGCTCTAGGGATACAGCTCCTTGATAAATGTCATTCTTTTAAACTCTTGAGTTGGTAGGCCCTGGGGTAGAAAGAGACTCTGAGGTAGAAAGCTATAGGATTCTCAGATACCTCAGGTTGATGGCCTCTTCGCTCCCAATATATAGCTTCTTTTTGAAATATCATAGTAGAAGAAAAAGCTGAGGACAGAAGGAAGACCCAGAGTGAAATGTATTTTATCCACTGAGTCCTTCTGAGAAAAGTGCATGTCTTAAGACATCAATGCTGAAAACAGTGACTGGAATGTAAAGGTACTCAATAGACGCTTGGGAAAGAATAAGTGAAAGTCATGGTATAATTACTATAGGGAATTCAAAGATGCTTAAGAGGGACTTCCCTGATGGTCCAGTGGTTAAGAATCTGCCTGCCAACGCAGGGGATGTGGATTTGATTCCTGATCCCGGAACTAGGATCCCACATGCCACAGGGCAACTAGGGTCTCACGCCGCAACTACTGAAGCCCGTGCACCCTAGAGACAGTGCTCCACAACAAGAGAAGTCACCACAATGAGAAGACCATGCACCACCATAACTAGAGAAAGCAACAGAGAGTCCTTGCTTGGCAACAAAGACCCAGTGCAGCAGGAAAAAAAAAAAAAGTTTAAGAAATGGGCCAGGAATATAGAGTCCACTGGAGAAAGAGTGAGCAGGAATTAAAGTTATTGGTGCTGAATAAATATGTTTATCCCCTTCTTCTCAAACTTCCCCCTAATCTTCCCTGCCTTGCTATACTGTAAGAAAAAATAGAGACTTACTTGGAATATGCTGGAGTGAAGCAAATAGAGCAGACTCATCTACAGCAGAAAGACACAAGAGTTTAAAGCCAAGTATCACAGATTGGATTCCTCGCAAACAGATGCTGAGATAGAGCTTGGTGTGCAGACTATTTATTAGGGAGGGACAGGGAGGAAGCAGGATTGGGCAGAGGGAGAAGCCAAGACTGCAAGGCAGGTCCAGGAAGTCCCAGCCAGTGCCTCGGGGGTGGGGCTCTGGGGTATAAATGACCCATAGGATTGAGCTGTGGGTGAACCCACATGGCTGTGCCTTTATGCTCCTGCTGTGGTTGGTCGCTGGTGACTGTGAGGTGGCCCTTTGCAACTCTCCTGAAGGAGCTGAGCGCTGGAAGCTTCTGCTCATACCATGTCCAGCAGCTGCAAAATCGTCCTTTCCTCACAGAGGAAAGTGTTGGTTGGTGCCCCTGGCTGGTGCATCTCCACACCCACTGCACCAAATGCGATTCCCTCTGGGTTCAGGCCTGCCAGCAAACTGGAGTAATGTTTTGAGTCTTGTGCCAGGAGGGATCATAACCTATTTGGGAGCCCGGAATGTCAGAAACCCCTGGTGGGGGCTGACAGAAGTGCGGTGGGGCAGGGTGGGGGGCATTGGCCTGGGGACCAGGCCCACCTCCGGGTCACAGATTGAGTGAAGGCAAAGGTGGGCGGTTGGCTGGAGCCGGTCCCTCTTTCCCGTTCCGCCGTCCTCACTCTGCGCTCTCTGTTCCCCAGGCCGGACCACCCCGTTCTCCACGTCTCCTGGAACGACGCCGTCGCCTACTGCACGTGGGCGGGAAAGCGTTTGCCCACGGAGGCCGAGTGGGAGTACAGCTGTCGAGGAGGCCTGCAAAATAGGTACTTGGAGGGTCTCGCCTTGCTTAATAGTGTGTGGATCCTTTTTCTAAATCCACAGGAACTCTGGACAGTTGATTTAAAACCACCTACTGGGCTTTCCTCACGTTGGTGAAGTTACTTAGGAAACACCCATGCAGAGGCGGGCGCATGTCTGGTGAGGTGGGCGCGGGCTACGCAGCCCCATCCCGGTGCCAAGTGCTCCTCCTTCAAGCCCCTCTGGCAGGCTCCATTCGCTTTTAGGGGATTCTTATTTTAGGCATCTCCTGAAAGATCAGTATTGCTCTGCTTCCAGAGCCATGAGACAGAAAACTCACGACTGGGTCTCAGCTTCTAGGAGAGGCTCCTTAAAATAGTGAAGGCTTTATAAAAAAGTGCGGTGTGATGGTGCCCTGCTGCGCTTCCGTGGAAGTCCAGAATGATGGCTGCTCTCCCGGCCTCCTGTAAGCCCCTCTTTTAGTGAGGTGATTTATATCAGGCCTCCTGCGTCCTCGGGAGACATTGAGATTGTTGTGAACTTGACATGACCCGGTTGTGTGGAAGTTAAAAAACAAAAAATTCCTGATTAAAAGCTTTGCATATTAATAAAATAACTCACTTGGAACAAGCGAGCAGTGTTCTCTCTCCTTTTCACTGCCTTCCTCTTCTTGACTTATGTCCAGAAGCTTGTGCACGTTTGACAGGCTGATGCCTGTGTCTCTTCTAACAGACTTTTCCCCTGGGGCAACAAACTGCAGCCGAAAGGCCAACATTATGCCAACATCTGGCAGGGCGAGTTTCCTGTGACCAACACCGGGGAGGACGGCTTCCGAGGGACCGCGCCCGTGAGTAGCGAAGTTCAGGGGGCTGCAGCTACAGCGTGCAGGGACCACTAGAAACCGCTGGCAAGGAGGGAGAGTGTTGCTCACACTCCGCTCTGCGCCTTGTACCCTTCCTGCCTTCATCCAGTACCGCACGTGGCAAATACTAATACTTAGACGTTTTTTCTCGTGACACCTTTTTCTTTCCTATTCTATAATACTGTAGAGACTTTGGAAAAAAAGAAAAAAAACAGAAGAGTTTTAAAGGAGAAAATTGAAAGAAGGTGGAGGAATCTTGCCACCCAAGATAGATAACCCATATTAGCATTTTGGTGCAATTCCTCCCATTCATTTTCGGTGATACTAATAGTTGCTAGGAGTTAATACTTGCAGTGTGCTAGGCATGATACTGAGGTATTTGCATGAATTATCTCAGTTACTGTTCCACTCTGTAAGGTAGGTACTGTTATCCCCATTTTTTCAGGTGAGCATTCTGAGGCACAGAGAGGTTAACTAACTTGCCCAGGGTTACACAGCTGGAAAGCCACACATCTGGGATTTGAACCAGGTCGGTTTCTTTCTAAAGTCCATGCGCTTAACTACCATAGGTGCCAGTGTCAATGTTTCTCGTGTTTGTATGCCTATATATTTTTTACATATTGCTTTGGGGTCATAGTATTATATTTAAAATCCTACTCTTCTTTTCTTGTGTAATATCAGGAACATTTTGTCTGGCGTTAGCAGTTCTTCACAAATACCTGTCTTTTAGCAGCTGGATAGCTTGTCATTTGAATTAACCCTAATTTATTTGCCCCGATTTTTGCAGAGTTCTGTCTGTCTGGTTTTTTTTTGCTAAATAACACCATCTTGTGCATAAATATTAAATTGTATCTCTGATGATTTAACAAAATTTTATTGAGGTAGAGTTGATTTACAATGTTGTATTAGTTTCTGCTACACAGTGAAGTGAATCAGCTACATATATGCATATGACTGCTCTGTTTTTAAATTCTTTTCCCATAAAGATCATTTCTGAGTATTGAGTAGAGTTCCCTGTGCTATACAGTAGATTCTTAATAGTGTGGTGATTTTTTGAAAGATAGATTCCTAGCAGTGAAATTAGTGAGTCAAAGACTAGAAAACTTTCTTGGTAAGAGTTTCAGATATATAACTAAACTGTTTTCTGGAACGCATGTATCATGTTTCCCTCCATGAGTATTCCTTTCTCTCTGCTCTTTTGTTGGCAGAACCTTACACTAATGAAGCAGTGATAAAAGCATTTTGTTTTTTGTTGACACACTGAGCAAAGATGTCTTGTGGTGGGGAAATAGCACTTTACTGGGTTTGTTGTTACAGAGGATAATATGCTTTCGACAATATTTCAAGAAGTTGTCATTTAAAAAAATATTTGTGTTTTTAATATTTGTTCACACAAAAATAATTCTTCCAAAATTTATTTATAAATGTAACACATATATGTTATTTGGAGCATGACCAAATGATTCCAGAATTTCAACTGAAATAATAAACAAGTGAGAAAGACTGAGACATTTTTTGGAAGAGATGAGGGATGAGAAGACACTTGACTTTTCAGAACTTGAAACATACTTTGAGCCATATAGTTAAAGCATTAGAGTTGTTTCTGCAGGGGTGCAGAAGTAATGTAAAAAGGAATTGCGTGAGAATATGTGGCCTTTAAATCTGCATAGGAACTCACATGTGTGTGCTTCTAAAATTTCATATGTGTGAGTTAAGTATATGATAAAAGCACCAACACAAACCGGTGGGAACTGGATGTATTTTTCAACAGTGGCAAAATTTATATGCTACTATACAGCAAAGTGAAGTTGGTTCTTTTCAGGTTTCCTTCTGGATAGCTTGTGCTCTCAGGGGCACATAATTTTATTCAGTAAAATGAGTGATTGGAGACCGTGGGGTCTAAGAGATCTCAACTTTTTTCTCAAATTGTACGTGAGTAAGAAGGCCAGCTGTTATCTCATGGGCCACTGTTGGTCAGCAGAACCGGCGCGGCAGAATGAACACAATAAGGAGCCTGATGAAGATGCTTAGGAGACCCCAGGAAAGCTAACACGTGATACAGAAGCAGGACATTTAGCCTTGACGCATATATAGCATAGGCTTCTGATAGACCAGGCAAATTACATAAGTACCTGTCAGTCATAAAAGGCCATGACAATCTATTGGACAGTGACAAATATTTTACAGCACTTAATGGCTATAGAATTTCACATCACTATTCAGACAGATGAACCTCCAAGGAAAAAGTCATTTATTCTCAAGTCAGTGCATCTTCTCAGAAAATAACAATTTCCATATGAAATAAGGATACTTTATAGATATTTAGAGTTGGAACATTGAACTGGGGATGTTCAGCAGATGTCTGCCGTGGAGGATATTCAACAGACCTTACCTGAACAAATTGCCATGGAAGTTCCTAAGACAAAATTAGAACATTCACCAGGAGCCCTTAAATAACTGACATGAGAAATATGACCTAAAGAGGAAAAAAACCAATACGTTGTAGTGGTCACTTCCACCTTTGTTTGGAATGAGACTTGACAGAAGATTTGTACCTTTAAAGTGGGACTGTTTACCTCAGGTCCTTCTTAGCTTCCTTGTTGTGTCCACAGGCCCTGATCCCTTGAGAGCAGGAACCAAACTTCCAGTGATGGGCTGGACTACAGTGAAATAGCCCCCTCACCTGCTATTTTATTAGTTTCACTCTGGTTTTAAATTGAGTGAACTATTCTGACCACAGTGAACCTAAAGATTGGTTTTCTGTTTGATTGGGCCTCTGTTGTAAGTTATTAGTATGTTTTGGTTTTCATGCATATCTGCTCATTCACCTGAAAATAAACATGTTGAAGTATTTCTTCTGAGCTTTCTGGAAGAAAGTTTTAGTTGGTGTGATTAACTGAACAAAGAGCAGTTAAATTTTTTATACTCTCATGTGGTAGCTTTGGGAGTGGTGACCTCCAGATTTTCCCTCACTTAAACATCCAGGTGTTTACAGAAGGAAAACCCCTCAAACCTTTCAGTAGATGCTGTTATTAATGTTTCCTTATCTTAGGGTTTAACAGCACCACATGGGCTAACTTGCTTGGCCAGCGTTTGTTGTGTGTTGTCATGTAACGAGGACTTTAGGCTGGCTGACCTCCATTAGTCTGCTCTAAGCCTGAGAAATGGTTCCTCCTTCCACTTTTCCACTTCGTTCATTCCATCTTTCAGGTGCTCTCATGCCCCTCGCTCCTTCCCATCTTTTTGCTGAAACAAATTATTTTCTTCTTTTTCTTCCAACTGTTTTTCTGTCTTATTCTTCCTCATTATCTCCAAATTCTTGAAAGAACGGTTTATGCCTCTGACCCCTTCTCCTTCACTGTTTCTCTGACCTTTGACCTCTGACTTTAATGCCCATAAGATGCTGTGATCCCTCACCTAGAGCCAGACATCCTGGAATGTGAAGTAAAATGGGCCTTAGGAAGCATCACTACGAACAAAGCTAGTGGAGGTGATGGAATTCCAGTTAAGCTGTTTCAAATCCTAAAAGATGATGCTGTGAAAGTGCTGCAGTCAATAAGCCAATAAATTTGGAAAACTCAGTAGTGGCCACAGAACTGGAAAAGGTCAGTTTTCATTCCAATCCCAAAGAAAGGCAATGCCAAAGAATGTTCACACTACGGCACAATTGCACTCATCTCACACCCTAGTAAAGTAATGCTTAAAATTCTCCATGCCAGGCTTCAGCAATACGTGAACTGTGAACTTCCAGATGTTCAAGCTGGTTTTAGAAAAGGCAGAGGAACCAGAAATCAAATTGCCAACATCTTCTGGATCATCAAAAAAGCAAGAGTTCCAGAAAAACATCTTTCTGCTTTATTGACTATGCCAAAGCCTATGAATGTGTGGATCACAATAAACTGTGGAAAATTCTGAAAGAGATGGGAATACCAGACCACCTGACCTCCCTCTTGAGAAACCTGTATGCAGGTCAGGAAGCAACAGTTAGAACTGGACATGGAACAACAGACTGGTTCCAGATAGGAAAAGGAGTATGTCAAGGCTGTATATTGTCATCCTGCTTATTTAACTTATATGCAGAGTACATCATGAGAAACGCTGGGCTGGAGGAAGCACAAGCTGGAATCAAGATTGCTGGGAGAAATATCAATAACCTCAGATATGCAGATGACACCATCCTTATGGCAGAAAGTGAAGAAGAGCTAAAGAGCCTCTTGAAAGTGAAAGAGGAGAGTGAAAAAGTTGGCTCAAAGCTCAACATTCAGGAAACTAAGATCATGGCATCTGGTCCCATTACTTCATGGCAAATACATGGGGAAACAGTGGAAACAGTGGCTGACTTTATTTTCCTGGGCTCCAAAATCACTGCAGATGGTGACTGCAGCCATGAAATTAAAAGACACTTACTGCTTGGAAGGAAAGTTATCACCAACCTAGACAGCATATTTAAAAGCAGAGACATTACTTTGCCAACAAATGTCTGTCAATCAAGGCTATGGTTTTTCCAGTGGTCATGTATGGATGTGAGAGTTGGACTATAAAGAAAGCTGAGTGCCAAAGAATTGATGCTTTTAAGCTGTGGTGTTGGAGGAGACTCTTGAGAGTCCTTTGGACTGCAAGGAGTTCCATCCAGTCCATCCTAAAGGAAATCAGTCCTGAATATTCATTGGAAGGACTGATGCTGAAGCTGAAATTCCAGTATTTTGGCCACCTGATGTGAAGAGTTGACTCATTGGAAAGACCCTGATGCTGGGAAAGATTGAGGGTAGGAGGGGAAGGGGATGACAGAGGATGAGATGGTTGTATGGCATCACCGATTCAGTGGATCCAGGTTTGGGTAGACTCTGGGAGTTGGTGATGGACAGGGAGGCCTGGTGTGCTGCAGTTCATAGGGTCCAAAAAGTTGGACGTGACTGAGCGACTGAACTGAACTGAACTGAACCTTTGTGGAGGAGGGTTCATCTTCAGCTTGAAATCTCTCCCTGTAGGAAATTTCTGCATATTTTCTTTCATTCTCTTACCCCACTAATTCCACCCTGCCTTTCTGGATTGAATGGTTTCAATTTTTGGTATCATCATTCTTTCTCCCTCATTATAACTCTTTCACAGCTATGTCATCAAGCCCTTTCTGCCTTTAGTCGACATGCATGGAATTACTGAATGAAGCAGTGAATAGGTACTGCTGTTTCCATAATGAATGCTGAGTTTGGAAGCAGAGTGTTAAAAAATTTCAGCTTTCCCCATCATCTGGATTCAAAGTTTTTTTTTGGAGTAGTGTCATAACTTTATTGAAGTGCCCTGGATTGCCCACATATCAGATGGTTCCATATTTATGTGTAGATCTAAAACCGTCTGAAGCCAAGTAGGAAATTAATTTTATTCCTTCTAATTCTACTTCATTAATTGAGGAAAAATATGAATGTACAAAAAGATTTTTTAAAAAGAACCTCAACAACAACTTAATGTTTTTTTTCACTTAAAAAAAATAAAAGTTTCCTTCATGTATGAGCATTTCTCATAAAATATTTTAGGAAAAAGTTTTGAGTCCCTAAAATAGTAAAACTTGTTCTGTATGCATTTACTATTCAGTCAAAGGTTTTCCTCTGGTCTTCCTCCCCACCTTCCTTTGTTCACAAGCTTTGCACTTTGGTACCATGTTTGTGACATAATTATGTGGCAGACTGTCTGATCTACCTTTGAAATGTGATGTAATTGCTGGCTGAAGAGCCTGTGCAGCTTGCCTCATACTTCCAGGTCCCAGGGATTGCAAACTTTCTTTGTTTTATAGATAGCACTTGATAATGAAGTCACAGTTTCTCTATAAGAAGAAGTCCCATCAGTGTTTTGACAGTAATGACTCAGGCCTAAAGATAAGCTGTTGAGTTGGAGGGGGCTGGTGGAGAGGACAGAATTGGCTTGAGGTCTCTCCGTGCTGAAAGATGTTGCGGCCAGCAGAGCTCAGCTGTGATGACAAGAATGATACTGGATATAATGCCATTTCTCTTATGCTTCTGAGGGTCTACAGATAATTTACCTGCCACTTCTCAATGAGATACAGATTTGACTTATGATCAGTACTAGTCTCTCTATTAAGAATTATTTCATTGACTTTCTTACCATGTAACATAAACTTTTCTTAGGTTTCTGAACCCCCTTTGAGAACTCAAAGCTGAAAAATGTCTTCCTCTGTTTTTATATTGGCCAGATTTTATTTTCACTGCTGGAATGAAAATTTATATTCATACTTTGAAGTAAGAGGTCTTTGTGCATTTTTATACTAAAGAATCTCTCTAGACAAGGTGAGTAGATTGACAACATTTCCCCCTTTTTTTAATTTTTAGGTTGACGCCTTTCCTCCCAATGGTTATGGCTTATACAATATAGTAGGGAACGCCTGGGAGTGGACTTCAGACTGGTGGACTGTTCACCATTCTGTTGAAGAAACGATTAACCCAGTGAGTATCAGTCTCAGAATATGTATTATGAAAAGGTTACACCCATCCTTTGGGCAGATTATGGTAGGGATTTCGTGTGTTTTGGCTATTTATGTGCTATTGAAATTAATCTTGGAATTTCCCCAAGGAATATTAAGCACATCTTTTGTTTTTTTTTTTCAGCCTTAAGGCGTTGTGTAGAAATGTCTGTGGATGTTTTATATGCTGGTGGATTGTTACGGTGATAATGATTTGAGGAAATCTGCCTTTAACTTTAGAAATTATATTCAGCCTCATAAATGTGATCAAAGTGATGAGATATATAAATAACTAGTAAAATTCATTAATGTTTGTTAATAACTAGTGAGATCTGGTAGGTGGTATTTATCATGCTGCTAATTGCCCGAGTTTTCGTTGGCTGAAATTTTGATTGAAGAACATTGTTTGGAGAAAATGAGAAGGATGTTTTCTGGGTGAATGTTGAATCAGGAAGTTGAGTCATTTGGTGATTATTTCCTGAACTCCACGGTATGTCAGTTCATAGACTTTGGGAATGTAGCAAAACTAAGTTAAATTTTACCTTCTCTGGCATGGGAGGACTGTTGACTACAGCTAGTGGGCTACTCTGCCTCTAAAGCCAGGCTGTCTCAGCATATATAATAATTTAGACACTATGAGAATTAGGTGTGTGGGTGGGAAGTACTTCCTTTAAAAAGAACATGTCTGAGTATTTCTTGTGTGAACAGATTGGGGGAGGGAAATGCCATTTAAAAATCCTATCTCTAGCAAACTAGACATTCATAAGTCATATCCAGGAATATATATTTATACCCAAACTAACTAGCTAGACTGGGAACTTAATATGCTTAATTTTAAAACATAACCCCTTGAAAACTTAAAAAAGGTAATGATAAAGACAATTAATTCTTTGATCTCTTTTCAGTGGACGTTAAACAGCTCAGAGTAGTTGAAGAAATTGTCGCACTCTGTGCCTTGGGCCTTTTTTTTTTTTTTTTAGAATTTGGGCGTAAATTTGTGTGATATGCTTGATTTTTCTTCACAGAATAGCACATGAGTTGCTCATGAATAATCTATAGACAGAAATCTTTCTTGGGAGCAGATGAAAAAGCTGAGTTCTCCAGAAATGGTTATTTTCTCCTTGTTTTCCTTGGCAAGGCTGGTGGGATTAGTGGTCAAAGGCAACCCATCTCTCCAACATGAGAATAAGGTTGTGAAATTTTCGGTGGGTTTGAGGTTGGGAGACGCCATTCTCTACTGGCATGATGTGACTTGGCGTTTGCTGTCAAAAGCAGAAATAGAATTTTTTTTCTCCCCTTAGATGAAAGCATCTGCATGTTTGGAAAGGGTGCACAAGGCTTCAAAATTCTGGCAAGTTGTGAATGTATTTCTCTGACCATCTGTTGTCAAGCTGAGTGCTTATTAGCTTTCAGTTTTATAATTGCTTGTGTTGCTTCTAAGGATTTACAGAAAAACCCATATATTCTTGTTTTCACAGTCTCAGGCTCTGATCTTGGATGTTGTCTTTGCTCTATAAATCATTACCCTTGTAGGTTTCGGTCACAAAGGCCTCATTTGCTTCCTGGTTTAACTGGGATTAAATTCACCAGTTTGGAGGACTGAACCCCAATTCCGTTGCAAACTCAGACTCTTGTCATTCAAATCTTTACAACCAGCACCACTGTCATTTCTCATCTGTGTGATCACATCGGCCTCCCAGTTGGGCTCCCTGGCTTCATTCTTTCTACTCTGTTGCAGCTGGAATGATCTTTATAGAGAATACGTTTTAACGGTCTCACTCCTCTGTTTAAAGGATAAAGTACAGACTCTTGAACATGACTTCTGAAGGCTAAAATAATTTAGCCATTGCTGATCGCTCAGTGACCACAGCTTTTTCTTCTTCAGCATTTCATTTTGAAGCGTTACAAAAGTTCAGAAAATAGCATAACAGAGACCTATGTATCTGCCATTACAATTTAACATATATTGACAGCTTATTGTATTTACTGTATTTCTTTTAACCAAAGAAAAAGAACAAAACTATTCTATCAACACTTGATATTTGCCAGTATTTTTAATTTAAGCTGTTCTGGTCTATGAATAGTGCTATCTCACTGTGGTTTTTTTAGTCATTACATATATATATATATTAATTTTATTGAAGTGGAATTGATTTCTAATATAGTAATTTCTGCTGTACAGCCTAGTGATTCAGTTTACATATATATATATATACACATACATTCTTTTTCATATATATGTATATATGCATACTTTATATATATTCATATACACACATTCTTTTTCATATTCTTTTCCATTATGGTTATCACAGGATAGTGAATACAGTTCCCTGTGCTATATTGTTGTTTATCCGTTCTTTATATATGAGTTTATATTTAGTCATCATATATTAAAGTCTATATTAAAGTCTCTCATAGCGTGCCACCCTGTTGACCTGCTTCTGTTGTGTGTCATTCTTGGATTTTGGTTACATCTTATTTTCTCACATGCTTCAGTATTTTTGATTGAGTACCAGACATTGTGTGAGATAAATTGTAGAGATTATTTGAGATCTGGAGAGTGGAATCTTTCTCTGAAGCAGGCTTGTCTTTGCTTCTGGAAACTAACATATCATCTCAGCTATTCTAGCCAGTAATTGAAGTGATCTGAAGCTCAGCTTCAGTCCCTGTGAGGGCTAGATGTATATAGCTCTTCAGGGTGCCAGCCAGCAGGCTAAGGGGTTTCTATGATTCTTCTGCCTTGGAGGGCTCTGTGAAAGTTGCTCAGTTAACTGTGTCTGATTCTTTGCGACCCCATGAACTGTATAGTCCATGGAATTCTCCAGGCCAGAATATTGGAGGGGGTAGCCTTTCCCTTCTCCAGGGGAGTCTTCCCAATCCAGGGATCAAACCCAGATCTCCCACATTGCAGGCAGATTCTTTACCAGCTGAGCCACCATGGAGACCCTAAGCTTCAGTTGTTTCCTTGGCCCATGAGTCTATGCAAAGTTCTGTTTGGCTTCTCAGTATTATACTTGCTGCAGCTGGAATCAGCTGACCCCTGGGAAAACAAGCTCACCTCTTTAGGCTTGTCTTCCGTCTGAGATTTGAGCTCAGCAGTTCCTCACAGCTCTTGATAGTTCTCGTCTGAGCTGGTTTAAACTCCCATTTCTCTCCAAGGTCTTAATTAATCTGCTTTTCTTCCCTAAGGGCTGTGTCTCTCCAGTGCCTAGCAAAGAACCTGGTCCTGTAATAAAGCCAATTCCAGATACTTAGATTCAAAGAGAGTTTGATCACTGTTCATACTGTAGGTGTTTCAAAAACAAAAGCTAGTTAAAAACAGATATTTTCAGGGTAAGTTTTGAACCAAAGTAAACATTTCAGCCCAGGAACGGACCTCTTCAGTGTCATGTGTATATTTTAGCTCCAAGACTAACTCATAACGGCAAATACTTTTCAAGCTTCTTTGGAGAACTTGGGAACAGTCAGTGCTCTGTAGGCAGAGGCTGTTCAGGGAATACCTTTTTCTTGTTCAGTGACTTCCAGGGAGCAAAAGTTAATCATTAGTGTTTATTTTATTGGCTAGTAACACCTTGTATGCTTTGTACACAAAATCCTAGGAGAGGCAGAGGTATTTGGCCATATGGATTGAGGGTCAGTTGGGTCTTGCCTGGTAGAAGGTTCTGGGGAGTGTGCATGCATGCATGTGTATATTTGTCAGAACTGCTTAGGATGACATCCTATCTTTCTACACAGATGCAATCCAGAGTGTGACCACTGATGCTACTGTTTTTCTTTTTTTAACCCAATTAAGAAGTAATTTGTGTGTGTGTGTGTGTTTTCCTTTGCAGTTACTTTACCTTGAAACCCACATTAATCTCTGGAAGTGTGTCATGGTGCTGGTGTGCTTAGTCGCTCAGTCATGTCTGACTCTTTGTGACCCCATGGATTGTAGACCTCCAGACTCCTCTGTCCATGGGATTTCCCAGGCAAGAATAGTGGAATGGGTTGCCATTTTCTCCTCCAGGGGATCTTCCCGACCCAGAGGTCGAACTCACACACCTCTCATTGGCAAGCAGGTTCTTTATCACTGAGCCACATGGGAATCCCCCAGAAGTGTGTGGGAATTTCAGTCAAAGACTATATAGAACTCATCTAGCATCCTGACTTCCCACACCTACATCCTTACTTCACTACCCTAGTACCACACCCAGGGTACCATGGCTCACTGGTGATGTAAAAGGATGGAGTAATCTGTAATATCTTTGCCACTCTCACTTAAGGTACACAGTTTAGTTTGGGCAGCTCTTTGTCCTAAGAGAAAGAAATATAGCCTTAGAATTAGTCAAAGTAACTTGGATTTTAGCTCTGCCACTTGATATTAAAGGAATCTCTCTAAGCTTAGGATATACCTTAAGTTTCCTTACATACAGATTGGGAATAATTATACCTATCTCATGAAATTGTTGGCAAGTTAGATCTGATAATGTTGCATGTGAAAATATAACTTTAGACCCCAAAAGTAACTATTGTGCTAGTGGTTTACTCTTTTTTTTTTCTTAATTATTTTTTGCTATGTAATTGGAAGATTATATGCTTCTTTTCAGGCTTCCTAGGTGGCTCAGTGGTAAAGAATCCAGCTGCCAGTGAAAAAAACGTGGGTTCAGTCTCTGGGTTGGGCACATACCCTAGAGGAGGAAATGGCAACCCACTCTAGTATTCTTGCCTGGAAAGTCCCATCGACAGAGGAGCCTGGTGGGCTACAGTCCATGCGGTTGCAAAAGAGTTGAACACGACTGAGCACCTGCGCACACAGAAATACATGCTTCTGTTCAGCAGAATTAACAAGAAATGTTGGCCTCTGGGAGCAGAGGAGAAGAAAATGATGTTTATAAATAATGAATGCCTAATATTCTTCCTATCCTTTCCTTTTGTTAACATATCACATAGTCATCCTTACAGTGAAAATCTCGCTTTGTGGCTCATTAGAGTCCAGTGGGAATAAAATTTCCCAAAAAGTATTCCCCCTCTGAATGAAACCCTGATGCTAGTCAGACGCTGTTAGCCAGAGATTCTGTTTGTTCTGTTTTTGTCAATGTGGAGTTTCACTCTTCAGTTAGATCATCTAGCTCTAGACATTTTGGGAAATATATTCTGTTTTGCAAGGCTGTGGTGTTGTGGTGTAGAATTGACCAGAGAAGATATAAGCTCTCCTCTTGTGCTGGCTGTGGTTTGGAGTTTGCACTCTGCTTGTTTTGAAGAACACACCTCTGACCCTTGCCTGTCGCACAGGGCATGTGCCAACCTCTGACCTGAGGACAAAATGGACCACATATTGGCTGGTGCCTCACGGTCAGTCCTGTTTTTGCCACTGAGTGATTGGACTTGGGACTTGGACTTGCATTTGTCCATCCTCTAAATTCTTCATTTATTTGTTCCTCGTCCCAATAACGCCTCCTCTGGCCACATACCACTATATGAGTTAATGAATTTTGTGCCTCAGAAATGTTAAGACTCCTGCTTAGCCTGTTTCCCAGACCTCCTCTGCCTATGGCATGAGACTGGCCTTGTCTCAGCCTGGCATAAGACAGTAAATATCACATCTTCCTGAGTTGAGACTGGCTCACCCATCGACTGCCCCCTTGGCAGCCTAGTCAATGCAGCTCACATTCCCGGAATACCACCACTAGGTAGTAGTACACGGAGAAGTTGACTAAAGATTTTTATCTCACCTAAGACCCTTTATCCACATATTTTCAGTGAGGACAGTCTAGAACAAATCAGTTGGATAGAAAAGTAACCTGCTGTTCAAAATGAAAATGACATGAAAATATTAAGGAAGTTGACGTAAACTTGATAATAAATTACTATGGCTGTAAATTGTACTTAATAAGTCCCAAAGGGAAAGCAGGGTGGTCAAAAAGCATCAGTCCCTTGAGGCCATGTTTATGAAAAGAATTTCATCTTCTCCCTTGTGGAAGATGGAAATTGTTCCAGAGGAACAGCTGATGTTGATCTATAGCCACTTTTCTTTGTGGTTGTGGAGCGAGGTTGGTCATTCAACAACCACAAAAAACTGTTGAGAAATAGAAGAAATAAGCTCGAGTATATATGGCTCAGATATTTAGATCCTGTAAATGCATTTTCAAACACATTATCCAAACACATGCTTCTTGCTTGAAAAGAGTCTAATTCCAGATGCTATTTGGAAGGTGGTAAAAATGCTGTTTGTTCATAATATTACCTCCAGAGTCTCATGTTATAGCTCTTAATTCTTCCTGAGCAGACAGAGCAGGACACCCAGATGTATCGTGGCCCCCTCTTTTAGTTTGGAGGACCAGTGGACCTTGGTGGGAAATGAGAAACTCCAGCCTCTACCACTGTAGGACCCCTGTTTTGATCCCGGTGACACCTGTGGTCCTGCAGCCTTGAGCTTCAAACTTCCTGGGCCTAAGAACTCTCTAATACCTGGGGCATCTAGTTCTGTCATCAGATGTGCCAGCTATTTGATGTTCTCCCACGGCCAACTGAATATTTCCACCCCTAGAGCTTCAGCTCACTGGTCGTCATTGTACAGTTGGTGAGAACACAGAACATGGCTTCTGTCTTGTGCATGCAAGCTTTTCAGACCCCCCCAAAACAGTCACAGCCTGTGCCCCCTCATCTTTCTCTTTCTCATTCTTTCAATTGTACCGGGAATAACTTGGATTCTAATCCAGGGCAACTGGGGTTACAGTCCTCTGTATAATACAAGTGGAAAAAAAGTCCCCCTTTCTAAATGAGCATCTGGAAATGTACACAGCATTCTATCTGTATGCTGATGAATGCAAAGAATAATGTAGCAGTCCTTTTCCCTCCTTCTCTGTCATCGGGTCTCAGACTGTGGTAGCCATTGAAGGCTGCGCCAGTGGAATCCAGTCGAGGGTTTTTGAATTTTATTGCTGTCACTGTGGTTAACATTGTGTGACCCTGGGCAAGTCACTTAACTATTCTGGGACTCAGGGTTGCTTCTTTCATCAGTGGGGATGTAGATTCCCACTTCACAGAGTTTTAAGGAATTGAGAGAGTGTTGGGGGCTACTTCAACCAACATTTGGCAAAGAGCAAGCATATGGTACATGGCAGCTTCAGTTTTCAACATTGCTGGTTCTATCCCCCTTCTGTTGTGTGGCCTCTTACTGTCATGAGCAGTTGCAGCAGCAACAGGAAGAGCAGCATCTCACCGTTGGCCCCTCATAAGCGTGCAGTGGCCAAAGAGTACTTCCTCTTTTTCTCCTGGCTTCCCTGGTAGCTCAGATAGTAAAGAATCTGCCTGTAATGTGGGAGACCCCAATTTGATTCCTGGGATGGGAAGACCGCATGGAGAAGGGATAGGCTACCCACTCCAGTATTCTTGGGCTTTCCTGGTAGCTCAGGTGGCAAAGAATCTGCCTGCAATGGGGGAGACTTGGGTTCAATTCCTGGGGTGGGAAGATCCCCTGGAGGAGGTCATGGCAACCCACTCTAGTATTCTTGTCTGGAGAATACATGGGACAGAGGAGCCTAGCGGGCTGTAGTCCATAGGGTCACAAAAGTCGGACACAACTGACCAACTAAGCACACACACTTTGCCCCTCATGTTTAGTGACTTCAGGCTGAGTCTCTTTAAATATTGTTATTATACAACTGTGTTTTATGCATTTATTTATAGGTAGTTTTTAAACTGTTGTGAATCTTATCTTAGTGGCCCTATTTTGAAATGTAATGAAGAGCCTATCTCTTCTCTCCATCAAATTCCTTTTTTTTTTTTTAAATCAGTTTCAGCCTTGAGAGACTGCTTATAGACTTCATTGTGACTATCAGCTCTGTCATTTATGGTAGTGGTTTTCCCTTCCAACTTATTAGAATCAACCAATTCAGCTGTTTTGGGGTTTTTTTTTTGTCATCGATAGCTGCATAAATGAGAGAAGGCTGATGGCAGAGCCCTACAGCCGTGGGCTCAGCCCTCATTTCCTGAGAACTTACTGTGCTGTGGGGCTGTGTTGTCTCTCAGGGATGCAAAGATGCACGAGATAGCCTGGCTGTTAGGGAACGGCTAGGCTGGGGAGAGGTGGCGATCAGGTAAATCAAGATGCGCTGTGGTCAGAGCTGCTGCTGGGACTTCCGTGGTGGTCCAGTGGGTAAGAATCTGTCTTGCAGTGTATGAGACCCCTGTTTGATCTCAAGTCAAGGAAGATTCCAGATACTGCAGAGCTACTAACCCTGTGTACCACAATCACTGAGCCAGTGGTCTAGAGCCTGTGTGTTGCAACTACTGAAGCCCAGGTGCCCTAGAGCTGGTGCTCCACAGCCAGAGAAGCCATTGCAATGAGAAGTCCATGTACCATGACTGGAGAGTGGGCCACCACCCTCCCCGCCCACCAGCTTGCTGCGACTAGAGAAAAGCCCTCACAGCAACAAAGACCCAGCACAGTCAAAGATAAATAAAGAAATAAATCTTCAGAAAAAGAGTTGCTGCTAGTGTGGTTGTGATGGGGCCTTGTTGAGCTCTGTTCTCTGCTGGTTGGAGCTAGGAAGACTTTTCTGAGGATGTGGCCTTAGGAAGGGTGGCAGCAGCTGTGTGCCAGGTCCTTGGCATCCAAACACAGGAAGGCCAGGGTGTGGCCGTGTGAGGAATTTATGGTGAGCAGAGAAAGGATTTTCATCCTTTACCCTGCTGCTTTCAGATCCCTTGGAGAAGGGAATGGCAACCCACTCCAGTATTCTTGTCTGGGAAATCCCATGGACAGAGGAGCCTGGTGGGCTGCAGTCCACGGGTCACAAACAGTCAGACGCGACTTAGCAACTAAAGAACAACAGCTTCAGTTTCTTGAAGTAAAGCCCCAAAGCCATAGCTGCCCTCTGCTTGCCCTTCAGTCCTGAAGTATTTTGCCTTTTCATACTTACAGTAAAAGCAGTGAGAGGGGTGTGTTTCTTCTGATTTTGCTGCAGTGTATTTTTCCCATCCTTAGGGGCACGACTGAACTGTTTCAAGAATTTCCGGTAGCTGACCAACTAGGGGCTTAGGAGAGTGACTGGTGAATCGTCTTCCTTTGTTTGGCATGCTCAGTGAAAGGGCTTTATGAACTCTGTTTCACAATGTAGAGCACTTCCCGGAGGGGAGAGCCATCTGCTCTAAGGTAGGGGTAACAGAAGGTCAGCATCGCCGGTTGGGGTTATAACAGAAAAATTACAGGCAGAGAGTTTGCTAATGTGCTTTTTTGCCGTCCTCTGTCAAGTTCTTCCAGCTGCGCTGAATGACAGAACCATGGCTTGGTGATGAAAGCAGAGGTCAGTAGCCTGGAATTTCACCTGAGATTTAGCTTGAAAATGTCCAGGGGCCTTGGGTGAGTCATCTTGCCCTTGTCTGGCTTCCTCCTTCATCTGTAAATGTCGCTAGGGATGTGGCAAGTCATTCCCAGGACACAGTCTGGACAACAGCCCTGGGGTCTGGTGCTGGCTTGGGAAGTGGGATGAAGTAGGATGTAGTAAGATGAAGAAGCTGTTGGAATGTGATTAAGAGGACAGGTTTTAAAATGATTCACACTCCGTTGTTCCACATTCTAGTTCTGCCTCTTGATGGCATGGTGGCCTTAGGAGAAAGGGATGACATCTTTTGATTTTGTTTCTTTGTCTATAAAGTGGGAGTAACAGGAAAATTTAAGGACATTGGGTTGTTCTGAGGATTCACAAGAGACTCAAGCACGTGATCCTGTATCAGCCACACAGTAAAAGAGAGCTAATTACTTTCCAAGCACCTCTCAGTTGGAACATCGTTTTTGAAAATCCTTTCCCCTTCAGCACGTCCTCTTACTTGTTAGACCAAATTGTGTTTTTTTCTTCCATTTTATTTGTTAATAAGCATTTATTGAGCACTTGCTTTGTGCTAGGGGCAGAAATAACATCACACCATCCTTGTCTACAAAGAGTTTGATTTTCAGAATCCCTAATTATGTTTCCTTCCATGGTGTGTGCATACTAAATCAGTTCAGTTGTGTCTGACTCTTTGCAACCCCATGGACTATAGCCCGCCAGGCTCCTCTCTCCATGGGATTCTCCAGGCAAGAATACTGAAGTGGGTTGCCATGCCATCCTCCAGGGGATCTTTCCAACCCAGGGATCAAACCCACACCTGCATTGCAGGTGGATTCTTTACTGCTGAGCCACCAGGGAAGCCCTTTTTCCATGGTACTAGGAAGCTTTTGCCCCACTGATGCTTAGGAAGTCAGAACCAAAACCCAGGTTTTTTTGGCTTCCCTTCAAATTTGTTTATTTCTTCCCTGCACCTCTGTTTAACTGGAAGGGAACAGAGGGAAGGGACGGTGGAGAGCTGACAGGGTCTCTGTCACTTGGTTCCCTTATTTATTTGGGTCTACAGCTGACAGGCCAGGTCTGAGCAGCATTTCTGGTCAGAGGGGGGTACTCACCAGATTTTAGATATTAGGAGGCCTCCATTACGGGTCAGTTGCCTAAGGTTTTTCTTCTCTTTTCCTGGTGTGGTTTGAAGTGTGAATCGACAGCCGGAAGCTTAGGTGCTGTATACAGAGCCAGATCCTCTCCACTGGGCTTGGCGTCCCGTCTTCCACCTCCGTGACCCTCCCTTCCCATCTTCTTCCTACTCTAGCCTCCCTGGAAAGATTGTTTTTTTATGTGAATCCCCCAGCACTCGCCTAGTACTGCAGCCCCTAATTTATGCTTAACATTTTCAGCTAAGGCTTCTGTCTCATCGTGCTTGACAGTCAGCAAAGGTTAATGTATGTGTATATTCCGGTACACAGAATAATTCTCTTCTTTATAATTTCTCACATACAGTAGCCTATAGTCATAAATACTTTGACCATAGCACTGCTAAACCAGAGGTGGAATCTTTACATCTTGGGAAGAAAATGTGTGTTCCCTGTCGATCTGGAGCCAGTCCCCCAAGCCCTTCCCTACACTGGCTTTCTAGAGCCTTACAATGAAACGTGTTTGGGTTACAGAAGAACAGGTGTGCCTCAGACCCTTGTCCACAGCATGACTTGTTCCCAAGGCCACCTAAGTGCTTATGTGAGGAGCCAAGTCAAAGTCCTTATTCTTTACATTTATATTTTTTTTCTCCTCAAAGAGCTCAGAGTGCTCTGTCTCCCTCCCTCCTACTCAGAGACTTCTGTATTTCTCATACCCACAGAATATTCCTGATTGTGCAAAAGGAGGCAGGTGGCCTCAGTGTCATTTCTTATGATAATTCATAGAGTGGAGAGACATTCTGATTTTGCCCCAGATTTTGAATTTGATTTGCAGAGTCAAGATGAAATCCCAGGTCTTCTGATCTTGAAGCTCATATAGTCTTGGCCTGTGTCCAGATGTTATTTGAGATGCAGAACTTGAAGGGCTCCTTACTTTCTTGTAGTATTTTACCACAGACTGCACATGTTAAGTCAGGAATTTCAGGAAGTGTGGTAACTCTGAAAGATAATTTAGAGAGATATGAATTGCTGAGTCATGCAGAGGCGTCTTCCAAAAACAAGTGAGAGGCAGTATGGTTTTTTTATATGCCTATGGATTTTTTATATCTTGAGATTTTAAATCAGTTTCCTTCCCTTTTTACCTTCTTAATCTCTTATTTCCTTCCACTAAATTGTTCTTAAAAATTATTGATTTGGCAAGTCAATTTTTGCACTGAACATTTAGGCTGTTAATGAATTGTGAAATAATTTGGTGTCATTTTCCCTTTCTATAGCTTCACCTTTCGTGTCTTTCCCTATGCCATAGTGTGACTCATTTGTTCTTTCCCTAAGGATCTGGAAATTAAACCATGTTATTGAGAAGAGAAGAAATAGAACAGTCTGATTATCTGTTACTTCAGGTTATTCTGGGGAGGATTTTCATGTGAATATGTGAACATATTTATAATATAGGTTTATTCCTATCCATATGTGTGATTTTTATATAAATATATGCTTTTATTCATTCACCAAAGTTTATTGGCAATCTACTGAATGCCAGACTTATGAGCTGGGTTCTGCAGACATGATCCCTTTCCCCCCTTTGGAGTCTGCAGATATGAAGCAGTCTAGGAAATGCATGTAATTACATATATGTGGTCATGTCTTTAATTATATGTAGGAGGAAGTTTAACATGATGGTTAAACTCAGGCAGTTTGGGAGTTGGACCTGGTTTCCTATCTTAGCCACCTACCAGCTGATTAAGCTGGAGCAAGTCACTTAAATCCTCATTCAGCTTCCTCATCTGTAAGTGAGAAATAACAGTACCCCTTGTGGGGAGACTGAGAGATTTCAATGAGACACCACAAAGAAAATGTTTAGTATAGTAAATGGTGTGTAGTAAACACTTGATCCTTAATCACGACTAGTTTTTAATATGCAATGAAAATTTCAGTGAGCTATGAAATGACAGCTCACTCTGAAGTCGAATTCATGAAAGATACTTATTCTGGACTTTTTTGGGATGTGGAAACAAGATAGGACATCCGGTAGCACGCAACTGCACACTTCTTTCTGTGGACAGTCTCTGCTTTACACTAAAAGAAGTAAATGCTGCTTCTGATGAAGTGACAGAACTTACAGAACTGGGCACTTTGCACTTGTCTACTTTCACAGTATGTGAAGTAAAATCGTAGAAGTAATGAAGTATTCTTTGCAGAAAATGTTTAACTAAAAATATGATTTGGTATAAACTAATTGCTTATACTCTCTCATAACTTGCTAATGAGTTGTCACTGAAGCATACAGAGATTGTGAGTATAAGACAATGTGATAAACAAAATCCTTACAAAGACTATAAACTGGTTTCCTCATTTCCCAAATGCTTTAGAGCCATATCTGTTTGCAGGCGAGACTGAACAGTTTCACAGCATCATTTGGAGAGAAGCAAGTGACTGTGGAGTAGACCTTTCAGCAGATGTAGTCTGTACTCTGTGATCTTGGGTACACTTTCACTGACCCAGAAGTCACCTTTCTTTAGGATGATGCTACTGTGTATCATAAGGGCTTCCCAAGTAACTCAGTAGTAAAGAATCTACCTGCCAGTGTAGGAGACGTGGTTTAAATCCCTGAGTCAAAAAGATCCCCTGGAGGAGGTAATGGCAACCTGCCCCAGTATTCGTGCCTGGGAAATCCCATGGACAGAGGAGCCTGGTGGGCTACAGTCTATAAGATCACAAAGGGTTGGACACAACTTAGTGACTTAACAACAACAGCTGTATACTGTGCCTTGTTTAGGATGAAACAAACCAATTTCTCTGTTCTTCAGAACCAACCTCTCCAGGATTGGATAGACTGTGAATGCTCTTTTGTGTAGTATTAAGGTTTCTGAAATTAAAGAACTACCTACATTATTAGATGACAAATTCTGTTTAGCAATGTATACTATCAGCAAATGATGAGAAAGTTAGTTCTTGGTTGTGGAAATCCAGTGTGTTACTTATTTTCTCTTAATAGTTGCTTCCTCCGTGTTTAGGTTGATGGGTTTTTAGCATTTAGTTATTTTATGGCCTTGTGTTGAAAAACTACCTTGGATTTTCGCAGTTATTATGATTCATATCTCAAATAAAACATATGTATCTACCATTGTATAAGTCATAGTGTTGACCATTTCCTTGGGACTTTGCTGCTTTTTCTCCTCTCTTTCTTTTCTCCTGAGAAGTTGGATAAAGTGTAGAAGCTGAGGTCCTTGGCCCCCTCTTACCCACAAGGATGACTGCTATTAAAAAAGGTGGTGTGACTTCTTAGAAAAATAACATAGTGGTTCTTTAGAATGTTAAAAATAGAACTCTGTGATCCTACAGTGCTACTTCTGGGTATATGCCCCACAGAATTTTTTAACAAGTATTTCATTTTAGTTTTTAAAATTGAAATATAATTGATTTACAATATTGTGTTAGTTTCATGTGTATAGCAAACTGATTCAGTTATATATATATGTGTGTATATATATATATATATATATATATATATATATATTCTTTGTTAGATTCTTTTCCCTTATGTAATAGGTTATTATGAAATATTGAGTATGGTTCTCTGTGCTATACAGTAGGTCCCTGTTGATTTTCTATTTTACATATAGTAGTGTGTCTATGTTAATTGCAAACTCATTTATTCCTCCTCCTGCTTTCCACTTTGGTAAGCATAAATTTGTTTTCTATGTCTTTGAGTCTGTTTCTGTTTTGTATATAAGTTCATTTGTATCTTTTTTTTTTTAAAGGTTCCTCACAGAAGTGATGTCATTTGTCTTTCTCTGTTTGACTTACTTCACTTAGTATGATAATGTCTAGGTCTATTCATTTTGCTGCAAATGGCATTATTTAACTCTTTCTTATGGCTGAGTAATCTGTGTGTATGTATCACATCTTTATCCATTCATCCATTGATGGACTTTTAGGTTCATTCCATATCTTGACTGTTGGAAATAGTGCTGTTATGAACATTGAGATATAATTTTTTTTTCTTTTTTAAAAAGTCTTCTGTAAATCGTGAAATCTTTAACTTGGCTTTATTTATTTATTTGCTGTGGAGTTTGTGGGACCTTAGTTCCCCACCAGGAGTTGAACCCAGGCCCACAACGGTGAAAGCACAGATTCCTAACCACAAGACCACCAGGGAATTCCCTGAGTGTATTTTTTCAAATTATAGTTTTCTCCAGATACATGCCAGTAAGTATGTGTTGGATCATTGGGATTGGTGGATCATATGATGGCTCTATTTTTAGTTTTTTAAGGAACCTTCACACTGTTCTCTGTAGTGGCTGCACCAGTTTACATTTCCACCAACAATGTAAGAGGGTACATTTTTCCCCACACCCTCTCCAGCATTTATTATTTGCCAGCTTTTTGATGATGGTCATTCTAGATGGTGTGAAGCCATTCTACTGCATCGTAGCTTTGGTTTGCATTTCTCTAATAATTAATGATATTGAGCATCTTTTCATATGTCTTTGACCATATATATATATATATTATATATTCTTTGGAGAAGTATCTGTTTAGATCTTCTATCTACTTTTTGGTTGGGTTCTTTTTTTTTTTTTAATATATTGAGCTGTATGAACTATTTGTATATTTTGGCGATTAATCCCTTGTCAGTCACATCATTTGCATTCTTTTACATGTAGCTGTCTACCACTTATTGAAGAGATTGTCTTTTGTTCAGTATATCCTTTCCTTTGCCATAGATCAGTTGCCTATGTAAGTGTGGTTGTATTTCTGGGTTCTCTGTCTTGTACCGTTGAACTGTGTATCTGTTTTTGTGCCAGAACCATACTGTTCTGATTACTGTAGCCTTGTAGTGTAATCTAAAGTCAGGGAACATGATTCCTCCAGCTCCCTTCTTCCTTGTCTACATTGCTTTGGCTGTTCAGGGTCTTTTGTGTTTCTGTACAAATAAAAAAAATTTCTTTATTCTAGTTCTGTGAAAAATGCCACCATACTTCTGACACCAGATGTGTAACTTGTTTTCCATGCCAACTCCCTGGACACCATCTGGATATCTTTTGTTCAGTTCAGTCTGACACTAACCACCTGGAGTCAGCACAGACTTCAAGGTTTAAGGGCTCAGTCCCACAAGTCTATCCCCATTTCAGATGCCAGTCCAAGTATTAGGTGCTCTGGTTGCCTGCACTTCTAGCTGAGGTGGCTCCTAAGTCAGGAGTTCCCACAGCAGCCCCCTTTCAATTTGATCATGTGCTAGAACAGTCCACAGATCCCTTTACTTATTATCACGGGTTTATAGTAAAGGATACCAATGAACAGCCAGATGAAGAGATACACAGTGTGGGGTCCAGGAGAGCCCTACACACAGGAACTTCTATCTCTGTGACTGTGGGGTATACCACCCTCCCAGCACATAAATGTGTCCACCAACTCAAGCTCTTCAGATCCCATTGTTTGATTGTTTTATGGAGGTCTCGTTAGATAGGTATAATAGATTAACCCTTTGGCCATTGGTGATTAGGTCCAATCACAAGAACCCCTCCTGTCCCCAGAGATCTGTGAAAGAAAGTGAAAGTTACTCAATCGTGTCTGACTCTTTGGGAGCCCATGGACTATACAGTCCTTGGAATTATCCAGGCTAGAATATAGGAGTGGGTAGCCTTTCCCTTCTCCAGGCTATCTTCTTGACTCAGGGATCGAACCCAAGTCTCCTACGTTGCAGGCGGATTCTTTACCAGCTGAGCCACAAGGGAAGCCCCCAGAGATCAAGGAGTGGAGCTAAATGTTCCAACTTGCTTATCGTGCCTAGGTCTCTCTGCCTGACCAAGGCCCATCTAGAATTTATCTAGGGCCCCCAGCTACCATTCACCTTATCAGCCTACAGAAGACACAGGTCACTCTGGAGAATTGGTACAAAGAACAAATATGTAATTTCCCATTGTACCACAGGGGTCTCTACCATCTTACTCTTCATTCTACCCCTTCCCCCTTTTTTTGTTGAATCTCTACTTTTTGACCAAGAGCAATTGTATGGAAACTAAAGGACAAGGCATATATACACTGATTCAAATAATATTGACATCTATAGTCTCAACCACTGTTTGAGGGTCGAATGATAAAGCAGGAAATAAAGCAAAGTCTGTGTTGTCAAGGTGCCTGCCCTATTAGGAGAAGAAAAGTGATTTGTAATTTGTCACCAGTATTAAGTGTTAGTGTATTTCATTTTTTCTTGCACTGTTCTGACACCACATATGTGTGTTTTTATCTGATACCAAGTAGGTAATTATCTTAACATGACCTGGGTGTCCAGAGATTCAGTCCAGTTTTGATGCTTACTCCTGGAGTTATCACAGACACCACAGATTATGAACTCAATTCTACAAGTGTTCCAATACTTCATATACCCACTGAAACTGGGGTACCCAGTCTCTCCACACTTCTCCCTGGCAGAATGTAAATTTGGGGGTTCAGATAAGCCCTTTGCTCAGGCTTGGTAGTTTACTAGAATAGCTCACAGAACTCAGGAAAACACTTTACTTATGATTGCTGGGCTTAATTTAAAGTATACAACCAGAAGAGGCAACAAAAGAAAGATTCTCGTCTTTCTCTTCTAAGAATCTCAGGAGCTTTGGGCCAGAAACTGGGGACAAAGACCAAATGTTGGCCGTTTGATACCACAGCAGGGAAGAAGGGGGACATATAGGGTAGGAGGAGAGAGAGTAATGGAAGGTGGAGGAGGAGGTGTGATCTTTCAGGCTGCTTGGGGGCTTGTCATTTGACAGAGACACTAAATGGAGTGTGAAGGCTGAGGGAAGAGGCAGAAAGAACTGTAAGTGCAATGGACAGTGGTGTCATGAGGGACTCAAGAAAAGAAATACTTTGAAGCAGACCAACATCATGTGGCCTTAGGAAGCAAGACCAAGGGACTTGCCTGCTGGTCCAGTGGCTAACACTCTGCAATCCCATTGCAGGGGGCCTGAGTTTGATCCCTGATCAGGGAACTAGATTCCATTTGCCACAGCTAAGAGTTCGCATGTCACAACAAGAAGATCCTACATGCCCCAACTACCAAGATTCTGCATGCTGCAACTAAGGCCCAGTGCAGCCAAATAAATAAATGGCAAACTATTGGAAAACAAAAGAAGCAAATTGACACGCTGTTATGTGTGTACATAAAGACACTTTCTACTCACCTGACATTGTGACTCACTGAGATCTCATGGTACCTGTCATTTATTCTGTAGTGAAAGGATGTTGGATTTCCTTGTTATCACTTTATTTCTGAGGCATGCTTTTCCCTTGGAGGTATTTGAAAACGTTTCCAGTAATACACAAGGGTAAGATGAGACCTTACAAAGTAGGTCTATGAAATGGAACAGGTTTTTCCATGGTATGAGGTTGAGATTGAGATCCCCAAACCCCAGGGGATTTGAGCCAGAAAACCTACTGAAGGCATCCTCGGTATGTGGATGTCTGTTTAGATGGTAAATGCTGCTACTTTAACTGTGTATTTATTCTTAAGTGAAAAAATCAGGTGTCCTATGCCTAGAGAAGTACGTCTGGAGAAGCCCATCTAACAAGGGGCGTTATTTCAGCTTTATCCCGAAGCTGATGAATGTCTTTATTTTTTTTAAATATGAACTCTCAACTCCGTTTCCCTTGGGCCTAGCCATTTTCTTTCAGTGAACTTGTGAAATACTGAAGGGCTTATGCTATTCAAACTGGAACAGTGGAATGATTTCTTTAAAAATACGATACTACATCAGCTCATAAGGGGCACATGGCTGCGTAGCTGAGTGGGAGCCTTGAGCCAGATGGCCTGGGCCTGAACCCTGGCTCCTCTCATTACTAGCTGTGTTACACAGGACAGGCAGTTTAACCTTTCTGTTCTTTGAGTCTTCATCTGTAAGATGGCCCTGATGATGAGGTGTCCAAACATCCCTAGCCTGTGCTCATGCCTGGCACAGTTGTTAATACCTGCCCTATTCACTCCCCAAAATATCCTTCTTTGGACAATTACTTAAATAGTTGCCCTCCCAATAATAGAACGTACATCAGAATATCATTTTAAAAATTCAAAACATTAAAGCAATACCTGATTCTAATATGTGCTCAGTAAATATTAGTTGCTATTATTATCAGTAAATATTAGTTGCTACTATAATCAGTGTTTTGAATAGCAAGTTTTATGTATTGTCCCCCAAAGCAAGAACTGTTACTGTAGTCCTTGGGCTATGGGAGGTACATATTTTTTGGAAGGTGGAAGACCACGGACTCTGTGAGCGAGTTAATATCGTGATGAGAATTCTCTTCCTTTTTAGCCGGGCGTGGGTGAAACAAGTAGCATGGAGGAAATGACTGTTTTCATTCATTTCTCTAACAGGGTAATCACCATACAGTGCATGCTGGTTTTACAGAGAAAATACTGCGGGGGTTGTTAATTTGGACTGTGTGTTTAATGTGCTGTTCTTTCCAATCTGATCTCTAGTTTCCTTTCTTTGACTTTTCTCTGGGTGTCACACTCCTTTTCCTCTCCTCATGCAACATCTAAAGCTAATTGCAGTCCCTTATGTTGGTCCTCGTGCTGGGGGCTGAATAAAATTACACATAACTGAAACAGCCTTATTTGAAGTACTGGTTTCAGCCACCCACTCTTAAAATCCCTTGTCATGTTTGACATCAGGTAACTGAAGTGAATTTTTTACTTTGTTTTTCACAAATGTGCCTTGAGAGGTGCAGCTAGTCTTGAAGAGTCGATCTGGACAAGCACAGGGGTGGGATGGACCTCGGCTTCTAGCCTTGTTACTTGCTAGCTGTGTGACCTGGATCTGTCCATGTATTCCATCTCTCTCAGCTTCTCTATTCTTCATCCCTGAAATGGGGATCATGATCCTTTCTGCTTCCCAAGGCTTTTCAGAGGATCAAATGAGGGAAGAGATATTATGGTAGTATGCTCTAAGCAAATGTAGGCAGAGTGCCTTTTTAAACAGTATTTGTGTATTTGACTGCATCAGGTCTTAGTTGAAGCCCGTGGGATTTTCATTGTCTCCTGCAGGCTCTCTAGTTGCTGCGTGTGGGCTTAATTGGCCTCCAGCTTGTGGGATCTTAGTTCTCCGACCAGGGATGGAATCCACGTCCCCTGCGTTGCGAGGCTATTCTTACCTGCTGGACCACTAGGGAAGTCCCAGGATTCCTTTCTTGAAAAACAGTTGAGGTGATTGGAAAGAAATTCCTTTTAGGAGACACACAAGCGGACACTAGAAGAAAAAGGTTAAAAACACTGCTCCTGTTGGTATGTTTCTGAGCTGCCCATTGCTATAGTACTGGGTGATTTAACAAGGGCATTGCTTTAACATGCATGAAGTGCTTCAAATTGGCAATAAGATCATTTTTCTTTAATCCTGAACTTGAGAATGCCAAAATTAAGCCTGTGGAAACCTGGATGATAAGATAGCTTAAAGGCTTGATGAGAAGTCAGGTGTGCAGAGAGCCCAGCTTTTAGCCAGTCAGGGCGAGGATGACTTAGCTCTCAAAGAAAGATGCGCGCTCTCGGGATCAGAAGGTGGAGACTGAAACCTGTCCTTTTAAACTCCAAACCCTCTATAAGTAAACTTCTGAGGAAACTTTTGACTCCTAACATTTGGGGGCTCTGAAAGTTTTTTCTTCTTTTTGCTTAGTCTGGTGTATGCGTTCTCTCATTTAACTTAAAAATTGTTCTTATTATAGAAAATTTCAAACATGCAGAAGTTGAGAGAGTGGTGTATTAAATCCCCATGTCCTTCATACCCAGACTTAATAATTATCAGCTCCTGGCTAATGTAGTTTCATCTGTATTTCCGTCCACTCATCCCTGCTCTCCTTCTCCCCTAGATTATTTGAAGTCGATTCCATATCTCATAGTTTATTTAAAATACCATCATTTAAAAATTTGTTTATTTTCATTAATATAGCTTTAATGTGGTATAATTTGCATAAATTGTACATTTTAAAGTGCAATTTGACCAGTTTATATATATATAAATAATTATGTGTGTGTGTGCCATGCACAGTCATGTCCAACTCTTTGCAGTCCCATGAACTATATATGGACAGACTTATATCTATGTCCATGGAATTTTCCAGGCATGAATACTGGAGTGGGTTGCCATATCCTTCTCCAGGGGATCTTCTTGACCCAAGGATCAAACCTTTGTCTCTCATAGCTCCTGCATTGGCAGGTGGATTCTTTACTGCTGTACCACCTGAGTATAACGGTATATGCTGATCAAAAAATAAATATAT
This sequence comes from Antilocapra americana, assembly GCA_007570785.1. Lineage (NCBI taxonomy): Eukaryota > Metazoa > Chordata > Mammalia > Artiodactyla > Antilocapridae > Antilocapra > Antilocapra americana. The sequence goes on from ML660201.1 coordinate 19,344,888, forward strand.
ATACACACGTATCCATGAAACCACCATAGTATATTTAGTGAACATAACTGTCACCCCAAAATTTCCTTATGCCCTTGATGATGGCTCTACTTTGCCCTTTCTGCCTCTAATACTCCAGCAATTGCTGATCTGCTTTCTGTCATAGTAGATTCATTTGTATTTTGTATGTTTTAGAGTTCTAGATAAATGGAATGTATAGTTCCATTCCATTGGAGTGGAACTGTATTCCACTATTTTTTTTTTTTTTGTCTAGCTTCTTTCACAATGGCATAGTTTTCATTTGTTTAACAAATATCATTGTGCTCCTATTGTGTACCATTTTGGAAGTTGCAAGACCTTTTAGGAGACAGTTGTAATAGTCCAGGTGGAACATGGAGCAGGGTGGTTACTATGGAGATGATAGCTGCCATCTATTAGAGATCTGCTTTGGAGGTAGACCAGCTGGATGTAGGGGTGAGGGAGAGGGAAGAATCAAGAATTCTTGATTCCTCAGGATTCTTGCTTGAGCAGATGGGTAGGATGTAGTGAAATGGAGGAAGACTCTGAAAAATAGGCCTCATTTTGTCCTAATTTCATCCTTTACTGGGTGTCCATTGCTTTTTCAAAGTTATTTTTTTTATCATTGGTTGATCTGAGGCAGTATCAAATCTGCAGGTTAAAACAGTATTTAGTGTTTAAGATATTCACCAAATTGCTAGATCTTCTCACAAATGTTATTAAATACAGGCCAGCTGCCATTGTCAAATTGAAGATAGTGAATTTCAGTTTTCTCCTCAGGTGTTTGTGATGTCATTTGTACCAGGAAAGGGGAACAGAAAGTAGTATAAAGTTAAATAATATTTTCACTATATGTGTGTATATGTATGTAAGTAATCGAAATGTTTAGTTTTCACCCAAAAAGCAATAAATTTGCAAACAGGAAACTGATCAATACCAGGGAAAAAGATTAAGTAGAAACTGAGTAAGCACAGATACTGGATTTAACAAAGACTTAAAAGCAGCTATTATATCTAAAGGACTAAGAGAAAATATATTCAAGAATTGGTAGAAAATACTATGTAAATCAACAAATAGAGACTCACAACAGACAAATAGAAAAGATAAAAGAAGAACCGTGTGAAATTTCTAGAAGTGAAAATATAGTAACTGAAATGAAGAGTTAATATGATAGCAGATTAGAAATGGTAGGATGCCTGAATCAGTGAACTTCAAGGTAAGTCATAGGAAAATTTCTAAAATAAAGAACAGGGTGGGGGGGGAAAGAGAGTGATCAACAGAGGCCTGTGTGATGGTATCAAACATTTGAACATGATGTTAACACATGTATAATAGGAGTCCCAGGTGGAGAAGGGAGCAAGAAAGGGACAAAACAGTTTTGCAAAATTATCTAAATACCAAACCTGATGAAAATTATTTCAGATCCAAGAACTTCAGTAAACTTCAACCAGGATAAACACATAGGAGAAATATACCTAGACATGTCGGAGTCACAGTGCTGAAAGACAAAATATTGAAAACAGCAAGATAAAAGTACCTTATCACATACAGGCCAACAATAGTGTGATTAGTGACTCTTTTCTCATCAGAAACCATGAAATTCAGAAAATGGGAGAGTGATATAGTCAAGAGGCTGGGGGAAAAAAAAACAAGACTTCTATATCTAGCAAAACTATCCTTTGTAAAAATGAATGTGAAGGAAGTCTGACTTTGGTTCTAGGAAAATAGAGTAGACATAGATTTCTTGTTCTTCCTGTTAAATATGATTTAAACTCTGGACCGTATCTAGAAAAGGAGCATAAAAAGTTCCTGAAAGATGTAAAGATGGCAGAGTAACTGCAGACCTGGGACCCTAGGAACGACATGGTGGTGAGTTCCCATAGATTTTTCTTTTTGCCCCAGGTATCCCAGTCTTGGAGCTGAAGAAACCACCAACCTCCAGATGCCAAGGGGTGTAAACAAAGTCTAAAGAAAAGCCTACTCTCTCCAGCCAAAGGAGCAAGTAGGAAACAGTCTAAAAACACAGTAGACTTCTAGTCAGTCTAAGACTTACTAAACCACCCTACTCCATGTAGGCACCATAGAAAAACAACTGTTCTCCTATGCCTGCACAGGCCAAGACGGACCTCATGCACCCTCATCAGGCTGGTTGAGGTGCCATAATCTACCTGCCAGTGTGGTGTCAGAGAAGGCCAGGTGGGGTGCCAGGTCTTTCATCACTGGCTGGCAGGAATGAGGCCAACCCTTCCCATTGTGCACGTGGATGTTGTATGGGGAGCCAAAACTCTCACCTCCTCCAGCAGTAAGCGAAGAGTGTCCCTCCTGAGGTGACAGTGGAGACCAAGTTGGGAACCCAGACTTCTGCTTCCACCTGGTGGTAACGAGATGGCTCTCTCCTTTCCCCTGTCAGCATGGTGCCAAAGAAAGCCAACTGAAACAGAATGCTTAAGGAAGAGCTAGAAGGACTTCCCTGGTGGAGCAGTGGATAAGAATCCTCCTGCCAGTGCAGGGGACATGTATTTGATCTCTGCTCCCGGAGAATCCCACCTGCCATAAAGCAACTAAGCCTGTGTGCCATAACCACTGAGTCCACGCTCTAGAGCATGCAAGCCAGAACTGCTGAAACCTGTGTACCTAGAGCCCAGTGCTCCACAACAGGAGAAGCCACCATGAGGAGTGGAAGCCCATACAAAGCAATGAAGACCCAGCGCAGCCAAAAACAAATAAATAAATAATTTAAAATGTTAAAATGAAACTCAGTAGTACAATAATTTTGAAAAAAAGAGCCAGAATCGTGTAACATACAAACATTATTCAGGTTTCAACTGAATAATGAATTGTTATAACAAGAACAGGGGTGACACCAAACCAGATGAAAGAAAGACAGTCAATAGATACTAACATGTTTGAAACAAGTGAAAAAAGAGAATAGAAACTTCAGAAAGGAAATAGAAAATATAAATGGGAACTAAAGGCAAATTTTAGAACTGAAAAATAGAATAACCAAAATAAAAGCTTTGTGAATGGGTTCAGCAGCAGAATGAAAGGGACAGGGTGGGGGAAAAGAAATCAGTGAACTGGAAACCAAAATTATTCATCTAAATATTGGAGAGAAAATACAAAATGAATAAATGATGTCTCAGGGAACTTTGTGATTGTTAAAAATGATCATCTAAAATTTTGTCTTGGGAGTCCCAGAGGAGAGGGGAAAGAGCTTGGGGTGAAAGGTTACCCAAAGAAATAATGGCTTAAAACTTCACAGATTTGGGAGGAGACTTAAATCTGTAGTCAAGAGTCTAAATGAACATTAAATAGGATCATCCCAAAGAAATCCATACCAAAATATATCATAATTAAACTTCTGAAAAACAGAGACAGAAAATCTTAAAAACAGTCAAAGAGAATCAACCCTTAACCTGTAGGGGATAAGCTAGTGTGAATGACACTGTGTGGGTTTCTTATAAATTCTAATAAAGGGCAGAAGAAGTAACGCAATACATTCCCCCTGTATTCCTTAAGGTACATGCTAAGTCGCTTCATCGTGTCTGACTCTTTGTGATGCTGTGGACTGCAGCCCACCAGTCTTCTCTGCCCGTGGGATTCTCCAGGCAAGAATACTGGAGTGGGTTGCCATGCCCTGCATCAGGGGATCTTCCTGACCCAGGAATTGAACTCGGGTCTCCTGCATTGCAGGCAGATTCTTTACCCCAGAGCCACCAGGAAAGCCCCATATTCCTTATGGACATGATATTTTTTAATGTGTTGAAAACTGCCAACCCAGAATCCTTTATCTAGTGAAATGTCTTTTAGGAATAAGAGGAAATCAAGACATTTTCAAATGAAGGAAAACTACAGAATCTGTCAGCAGCAGACAGATTCTAAATGAACATCTTAAAGAAGTTCCCTAAACAGAAAGGAAATGATTCAAGAAAGAACCTTTGAACATCAGGATGGGAGAAAGAACATAGTAGGAAAAATATGGGTACATATAGGCTGTCCTCTCAAGATTCCTAAGTTTTGTTTGATGGTTGAAGCAGAAATTATGATGTTGATATGTTTTTAAGTGTGTTTGGAAGAAGTAGTTAATGCAGTTATAAACAGGGGAAGCTAAAGAGATATAAAGGGAGGTTCATTTTCTGTACTTCACTGGAATTGGTAAAATAATACCAGTAGACTAATATTTTATATCTTATCACAGTTTTATATATGTATAAATAAAGTACTATATATATTTAATACTTGTATAGTAATATAAACTATATAATATATATTTAAGTTATATGTTTAATGAATATACATATATTAAATATATATATAAAACTGTGATTAAGCATTGTAAGCGAATAAAAATAAATTTCTTTAGAGAAATCTTTCTGCTGCAGGAAGGCAGAAAAAAGAAAACAAAAAGTAGAGAACAGACAAAAGCAACAACAAAATGACAGTCGTAAGTCCTAAAATATCAATAATTTCACTGAATGCACAATGGTCTAAATATTAAAACTCCCATTGGCAATGTGGATTAAAAAAATAACCTAACTATATACAGTTCTACAAAAAACTCACTTCAAACGTAATGATATAATAGATTGAAAACAAAATGATAGGAAAAGATGTTTTATGTAAATGTTAATCGGAAAACAGCAGGAGTGGCTATTTTAATGTCATATAAAGTAGACTTCAAAGCAAAGAAAATCACCAGAGTCAGGGAAGGATGTTGTTTCATGATAAAATCATCAAGCCACCAAGAGTACGTAATAATACTAAATATGTATGCCCCAGTGAAAAGAGCTGAAACATATGAAGAAGGAACTGATAAAATTGAAAAATAGACTAACCTGCAGTTTTAAGTGAAGATGATAATGCTCCTTTCCCAGCAATTGATAGTATAACCAGATAGAACATCAGCAAAGATATAGAAGAACTCAGCACTATCATCAGCTTTCACATGGGTTCTTATCTGTTTCTGAGCAAAATCGCTGTCCTCAGTGTGTATTTTTACTTAGACTCTTGGATACTGGTGGTGGAGGTCATGCGGGCACGGCAGCCTCTGTTCTTACCAGGTATATAGGCAGAGAGGTGAGGTATCCAGACATTACAGTCTGTAGCTCCTTTATGTTGTTTTAACTTGCTTTCCTGGTGACTCAGTGGTAAGAAATCCACCTTCAATGCAGGAGACCCTGATTTGATCCCTGGTCTGGGACAATCCCCTGGTGAAGGAAATGACAGCCCACTCCAGTATTCTCTCCTGGAGAATTCCATGGACAGAGGAGCCTGGTGGGCTACAGTCCAGGGGATGAGAATAAGACACTACTTAGCGACTATAACAACAACAAACTTGACCATGAGAGATGATGTTAATTTTGATTTATTGATTCTTTCTTCAGCAAAAAGAAATGGAGGCATTTCTCCCTTATATCAGCTTCCTAGGACTGCTATAACAAATTACCACAAACTTAGTGGCTTGAAAAAACAAAAGTTTATTCTCTCCCAGTTTTGGCGGCTAGAAGTCTGAGGCCAAGGTCCTGGGAGGGCCATATTCCTCTCAGTCTCTCTAGAATCCTCCCCTGTCTCGTCCTAGCTTCTGGCAGCTCCCCGGAACCCTGGGTATTCTTTGGCTGGTAGCTACACCACCCCAGTCTCTGCCGACATCTTCACATGACCTTCTCTGGGTCCTTTCCTCCTGTTACAAGGACACCAGTCGCTGGATTTAGAGCACGCCATAATCCAATATGACGTCATCTTAACTAACACAAAATTTACAAATGTGCACACTCTCTATTTCCAAATTTGGTCGTATGCTGAGGCTTTGGGTGACCATGAACTTGAGGGAGGGGGCACTATTCAACTCATTACACACTGCTAATAATTTTTCTGTTTTTTTTGTTTGTTTGTTTGTTTTGCAAAGTGGTAAGCATTTTCAACAGATGTAGCTAATCCTGTAATCCTGCCTCATGTTTTCTGGCAAAACAGTTTTGTTTATAAGGATCGGCTGAGCAGTTACCTAGAGGACTGTATTAACTGCTGTGCTGTGGTCTTATCAGCCTGGAGTGACTCTCATTAGGACTTGTGTGTCACTTTGTTGGTGTCATTTTTATTGATTGAAGATTGGCTTCATATGAGATGGTGATGAAAGGGAACTATTTTGTTCTCACTCCTTCCTGTTAGCAAATCAGCTCCTTCTTGTTCTTGGATCTAACTTGACAAAAGAATTGAATCTTGCATGCCAGCATATACTGTGAGAGACTTCAATCAGAATTTAGACTGTTATTTGGTACATTATAACCCAGCATGCAGAGAACCACCCGAAGCAGTGCATTGCAAGAATCCCCAAGCAAGAAATTTAAGTAAGAGAGAGTGGCCATTCTGTGGGATAACAGCACAGTTATAAATGCTTTCATCTCTGCTTTGGTGAATTCTGGGTGATTATGCTGCTTTTAAACAATAATAAACTCACCAAGCAGATTCTGTTTTAATGGCTGTCAGATTCCAGATATTCCTGGAAAGGATGCTGTGGTGTGAAGTCATTATTTTCAGATGTAGTTTTTCTCATTTATAGCTTGCCCATTTGTAATCAATAAAAGTTTAATAGTGTAACATAAAGCAGTTAAAGGCATGGAAATAACTTTGGCCTTGCAATGGAATGAAGGATAGCCAGTGGCTTGGTCTTTGACAGCTTTTAAGTGCCTGAAAATGCTTTGAAGAAAACATGAAGTTCCACTCACAGGTTGTTTTCCAGCTTTCTAATCAGTATGTTAACTATGCTTGGAGAAAACACGGTTCTTTTAGGTTCTGCCACTTAGATCTGGGCCTTTGACAAGGAAAAGGATAACTCAGATTCCATATTGGCTCACACAGTAAAGAATCCGCCTGCATTGCAGGAGACCCGGTTTCGATCCCTGGGTCAGGAAGATCCCCTGGAGAAGGGAATGGCAAACCCACTCCTGTATTCTTGCCTGGAGAATCCCATAGGCAGAGGAGCCTGGCGGGCCATGAGGATGAAAAGAGTTGAATGACTGAGCAACTCACACTTTGAAAGAAAAAAGAAAACTGAGATAAGAAGCACTGTTCAGCCTTCTCTTATTTTCAGTAAACAAAGAGCAGACAGCTGTATGATTGGTTGACTTTTTGCATAACAAAGGAAAAGCAAAGAACTCTTATCCCTCTCAGACTTCCCAGATGTGGTTCTGGTTTGCAGGAGTTTACTGGTAGCTTTCAGATACTCTTTGCATGGCTAGCTAAAACTTTACAGCATTCACTTAAATTGCAGTTTTGTTTTGTTTTTTTCCAAAGCCGTCCTTAAAAGAAATAGTCTTACATCTTGGCTTGCTCTTTTTGATTTCAGTTCTCATTATAGTGGTAGCCACCATTCAGTTTCCTATACTCTTGGTCTCTAAGCTCTGGAAGCTTATGAGGTGAATCCTCATTCTGGCACTTGCTTAATTTCAGAGTTGTTACGGAAATCACTTGAGTTAATACTCGCAAAATACTTAGAGCCCTACTTGGTTCATAATAAGCACTATATAAATGTTTTTGAAAAAGATAAACTATTTTCTCTGCCTTGATTGTGATGGTGGTTTTATGATTATACATTTGTCAAAACTCATTAGAAGTGTACATTTAAACGTTGTGAAAGTATAAGTTTATATAAATTATACCTCAGAAAACTTGACCTAAAATTTTTTTAGAGAGAAAAATTATATCTATTTATTCAGCTAGGAAAGGGTTTATAAGGTGTTGCACATAGGGTTTTAAAAACATAATTCAAAGAGGCTTGCCAGTCTAGGTCTGCAGGCCAGTTATAATGCGGGATAAATTTACCTGTCAGCATGAGAAGCTGATGTAGGAGATGTTGCCAGGCAGCCTATTAGTCATCTAGGAAGGAAACACTGTAGGGGTTTGGGTTGCTTAAGAGTTCACGGAAGAGTGGGAACTTGAGCTGGACCTCAGAGGATATAGGATTTGAAAGGCATTCGAGAAGGTGCATGGGTGCAGATGCCAGACCCAGGGACAGAAAAGCGTGTGCCCCATTTAGGCAACTGTGAGAGAGCTGGCTGGATTAAAATAAATACTCTGACTGCAGATGGAGAAGGGAATGGCTACCCACTCCAGTATTCTTGCCTGGAGATTTTCCATGGACAGAGGACCCTGGTTGACGATAGTCTGTGGTGTTGCAAAAAGTCGTACATGATTGAGTGATTAACACACACTGTCTCTGACCTCGGAGGGGCAGCTGTCCTATCTGAACTAATGAGTTCTCTTCTTTTCATCCACAGAAAGGCCCCCCTTCTGGGAAAGACCGGGTGAAGAAAGGTGGATCCTACATGTGCCATAAAGTAAGTCGAGTCACTAACCTCTGTTTTGGTGTTCTAACAGCAGGTTTATGGATCCATTGTAATCATTAATCCCCGGCCGTCCCATCCATGTCTATTAATACATCTCTATCAAAGCAAGCAAAAAAAGAAGTTTGGGCACAGGCATGGCAATAAGTGATGCAAGAAGCAGAGGTTATAAATGGTCTGTTGTCAACCATATTCCATCTGTTGTATCGTGACTCTTTGAGAGACCTTTGTTGTCCCATAAATCTGGGTGGACTGTATACTTTTTCCAGCATGGAAGTCTGGAACCACACTCTTAATTTATTTGAGGATCCAGTAAATTTTTTGGCTTCTCTATTGCTTTTAAGGTAAGAATTATAGATGGAGGGTAGATTGTGGTATATTGAAATGGAAACATCCTAAGTGTTCTTGGTATATATAATGTGCTTTGTAGAATAAACATTAATCTCAGAGAATGCTTTTTCTCTTTGGGCTGTAATGTCAGTGTCAGAGACAGTTGTTCTTGGCTAGTAGAAGTGACTCAGTGTTTCATGAGTAGCCTTTTTTAAGGAGTTCAGAAATTGAATAGCACGCCTCTCCCTTTTTTTTCTTTAAATCATGTATTTTTAGTGTCTCCAGCACTTCAACTTCTGTCTTTCTATCCCTATGCAAAGATGGCATTTCGCAGATTGTTCCTCCAAGAAGCATCCTATGATAATTCAGTCAGTCTAGGCAGTTAGAGACTTAAAATACCCTGTAATGGCTCCAAATTAAGTTATTAATTTGATAATGGAGGCATTGTCAAACTTTCCTTAAAATAATGGTTCTCAAACTTTATTGCACATTAGAATCATCTGGGATCTATAAAAAGTTCTGACGCCTGTTTCCTCACTCACCTCATCCTGATTTGATTTTTCTGTATTATGACCTGGACATCAGGATTTTAAAGCTCTCAAGGTGATCATAATGTACATCAAAGTTTGAGAACCACTCGCCTAAAAAGACTCTCCTTAAATTATGTGTATGACAGAGTTCATAGGTGTGTGTGCATCTTCTTCATGTCTTAGAATTTTTAATATAATTATTTAGATGGAATTTCATAGAGTTGATTCAAACTATGCTTTACACCTACCTTTATAATAAGATGTAGACAAATTTATCTTTAAAATTCTAATTTTAATCTTAAAAGCATTTCTCTAGGTCATTCGAGTACTTTAAAATGTTCATATACCCATCTGTCTGTAGTCCCAGATTTTTTTTTTCTCTGATTCAAGCTGTTACTGCAGGTGTGTTTGAATTCTCTTGCTGGGGAACCAGACTTCCATGAAAAACAGGTGAATCTCTTTTTGCATAGCAGTAGTTCAAAACTCTAGTTGCCACCAGTTATGTCTCTGACATATGGCACTTTTGTTAATTGATAATCCATTTACTCTATAAGAATTGAGGACCAAAACATTTTTTCTTCACAGATAGGTGGAGAAAATGAAACTAGTAAAAAACATTTCAAGTATGAACACCAAAATATTCCAGTGCCATACATATAAATGTGTCTACTTTACCATTTCATTTTGCTTGCTAATTTTAAATGTTTTAAATTTTTACAAGCTAAGTTTATGCTTTTAAAATATCTTTTAACTTCTTAGTTTATGCTTTTAAAATATCTTTTAACCTAATACACGTTTTTAATAAATACAGTTACATGGCAGAGTTGATTTTTATATATTTGTATTGTGTAAGCTTGTTAAACTCATCTGTATTAGTAATGTTTTTGTAGATTCTGTTGTATTTTTACATAAGTGGTTATACCAACTGAGAGTATAGACAGTTTTACTTCTTCCTTTTTAATTTGGATATTTTTTATTACTTTCTCTTGCTGTATTTCTCTCTGGCTAGAACCTCCAGTATATTGTTGAATAGGAATGATAAGTACAATCTTACCTAATTTTTGATCTTAGAGGAAAGACATTCACCTTTTCAAAATTAGCTATGATATAAGCTATAGTGTTTTCAAAGCTGCCTTTTGCCAGTGTGAGCAACTTTCCTTCTAGTCTTATATTTTTGAGAGTTTTTAATCAGAAATGGATGTGGATTTTGCCAGATGTTTCTTTGAAGCTATTGAGATGTTTATGTGATTTTTCTTTTTTAGTCTTGTTAGTATGGTGAATTTATTTGTTTGTTATTGATTAATCTGTGGGAGTTTGTGTCTTTCAAGGAATTTATCCATTTCATCTGAGTTAATGAATTTATTCACATAATCTTTGCATTTTCACTTGCTATTTAGACCATTTACATTTAACATGATTATTGTTATGGTTGGGTTTAAATTTGCCATCTTGAGATTTGTTTTTCTCTTTGTCTCATCCGTTCTTTTCCATTTGCTCTCTCTCTTGTTTTTTAAACTTTTTTGGATGAAGTTTTTTAATCACTTCATTGTCTCTTTTTTGGCTTATTAGCTTTAACTCTTTGTTTTAAAATTTTTGTGGTTGATTTAGAGTTTATATTACACATCTGTAACTTGTCTTAGTCACTCTGAAGGATGAGTTTTAATTTAGTCAGGGTCAGAGGGGTGGAGAGAGTGTTCCGTAAGAAAGAATAGTAGTGGGCGAAACTGAGTGGGAACCACAAGATTTTCCTGAGAGAAATGGCAACTCTAGGATTTCAGTCAAATTAATTGTAAATGATGTAGGTATTTAACCTTAGTCTGGTTATTTTGGTGAGGTCAAGGAAATAGCACAGTGTTGATTGTGAATTACTTTCAGAGTGCTTATTCTTTCCAGCAGATTAAGAATGACAGCTTTAACTGCCACTGGGTATAGTAAGTGCATTAAACTGTGGAATCTAGAATTAGATCTGGTAGCTTCTCTTTGCTAGCCGTTGTCTGTAACTTTAGACAAATTACTTAACCTTTCTAAACCTCAGTTTTCACATATGTAAGATGTGCATCATAATTGCAGCTACTGTAAGGTTCTTTTGAGGAACAAATGTACCAAGCAAATGTATATGCACACATGCCTAGCTCATGGTAAAGACTCAGTAAGTTAGTTGCTGCTGATACCATCATTCTTTTTTTTTTTAAACAACAGAAATTTATGTTCTCACAGTTCTGGAGGCTAGAAGTCCAAGACTCAGGTGTTACCAGTCTGTTTTCTTGAGGTCCCACTCCTTGGTTCAAAGATGGCAGCCTTCTGTCTGTGTTCTTGCAAGGTCTCTCCTCCATGCATGCAGAGCTCTTCATGTTCTAATCTCCTCTTCTTACAAGAATGCCACTCAGATTGAATGAAGGCCCATCCTAACAGCTTACTTTTAATGTAATTATCACCTTAAAGTCCCACTTCCAAACTCAGTCACATTCTGAGGTACCAGAGGTTAGGGCTTCATGCATAAGAACTTGGAGGACATAATTCTTTCCAAAACAGTGCCATCATTCTTACTCATCATCTTTATTAAGATTGTCTCCCCTCCATCTTCTCTTCTGAATAAAGACCCAGCAAATGAACTACTAACTAGATAGGCAGAATCCTAGAAGTAATTCATCTGGCAAAGGTGAAAATCAGTAAAAGAAAGAAAATCAATAAAAAGAAGAAAGAATAGTTAATTCATTTTGGAAAAAAAAAATCACCTTAATTAGAAAGTGACTTATTTTTGATCATTATCAGGGCCAGCCTGCATGACTAAAGTAAGCTCTGATGATTATTTCTGACTTTTTGAGAGTCCATCCAAAGTATGGCTTCAGTAAGAATAAGAGAGCACAGAAAGAACAACTGTGAGTCAACACGGTGTTAAGAGCACAGATTCTAGAATGGGATTGAAAAACTATGATCCTAGATTCATGGTTATAAGCCATGTGATCTTAGGAGCACCATTCCCATACTTGTGCCTCATTTTTTTCTTTGTGTATATGAGGCACATATAATAATACCTAACTCAGGATTATTAGAAGGATTAAATCACTTAACACATGTGAAGATTTTAGAACAGTTCACATAGTAAGTACTCAAGAAATATTAGTTGTTTTTGAAGTTGTTAGATTAATTCCCGTGACATCTTTAGCCCAACCCACAACACTGAGAAAATTCTTACTCGCTGCCCCCACGACCCCACCATTTTACACCAAGATTACTAGCAAAAGGAGTTGATCAAATGTATTGACAAGGGCAGTGGATGGGAAATTGAGAGACCTGGGTTCTACTGTGTCATTTTCCTATAATCATTTTTGTTCCTAATGAGCTACAGATATCTCAAAACTATTCTTTATACCTAAAACGCTTCCTCTCGTGGAAGCCATGTTGCTATCCCACTTGGCTCCAGTGCCCCAAGGCTAGGAAGCCAGTGTCTAAATGGATTGTTCTTGAATCCAGGCTCAGTGCTTAGTGCAGCTATCGAGATCAATTTCACACAGTAATTAGCTATTTTGATGAAATGGGGCTAAAACAGGTCCTCACCACTACCTCTGTTCTTAAGTAATAAAATGACCTATATTTTAAGCCACTCAAACATCATTAATAACCATTTTTGGTGCTAAAAGTAGAGTTGGAAAAAAAGAAAGAGCAATGAGGACATATGAAATCAGGCCATTTTCCTTTTTAATTATGTATTTCATTAGTTGCCCATTACTGGAATTTAAAATGAAGTACTTATATTAATCAGTGTTTGCTGAGTGAATGAGTGCATTTAAAATGCAATGATAATGTGAACTGACTGTTTTCTCATATAATCGTCCTGACCTTTTCAACAGTAACTTGTAGTGAGATTTGCTTTTTAGGGTTTAGTTCTTTATCATTTAGGTAAATGGAAGAGTTCAGATATTGCTGTGATCTAGTGAAAGAGAGTAGCTCTTTTTATCACTTATTTTAAGCTTTTTTTGTTATGTAAGCAAAACATTTTCATTGCATAAAAATTTGAAAATAAAAAAAATAATTTACCTTGCTTTCTAAAGAATATATTGATAGTATTCTACTCAACTTTTTGGTACAGTTTTAATTTTTCTTCCCCAAATGGAATTATGCTGTATGTACCAGGGTCTTCAAGTATGTCTATAAGCAAAAGCTCTTATACATCATAAGTGTCGTTTCTGACCACAGTGTTCCAGGAAGGCACAATTTGTTACAGTTGCTACAGCCTGTATTTTGTGGCATATGAACACCTAATTTTGAAATAGTTTGTGATATAATCTGAGAGATAAGTTGCATATAGAACTATGCCATTCAACAAAGACCTAACCCTAACGCTTGTCACCAGAGATAGTGCCTCACCTTTCCCATTTATATAGAAAATAATTTTCCTATTTATGTAGCAAATGCATGCCTGCTAAGTTGCTGCAGTCATGTCCAACTCTTTGCAACCCTGTGGACTGTAGCCCTCCAGGCTCCTTGGTCCAAGGAATTCTCCAGACAAGAATACTGGAGTGGATTGCCATGTCCTTCTCCAGGGTATCTTCCCAGCCCAGGGATTTAACCCGTGTCTCCTGTGCCTCCTGCACTGCAGGTGGATTCTTTACTGCTGAGTTACCAGAGGAGCCCAAAAAGTAAAGTATAAGTCTCTCAGTCCGACTCCTTGTGACCTCATGGACTGTAGCCTGGAAGGTTCCTCTGTCCATGGAATTTTCTAAGCAAGAATACTGGAAATATAGATCAATGGAACAGAATAGAAAGCCCAGAGATAAATCCACGCATCTATGGACACCTTATCTTTGACAAAGGAGGCAAGAATATACAATGGAGAAAAGACAACCTCTTTAACAAGTGGTGCTGGGAAAACTGGACAGCCACTTGTAAAAGAATGAAACTAGAACACTTTCTAACACCATACACAAAGATAAACTCAAAATGGATCAAAGATCTAAGCATAAGACCAGAAACTATAAAACTCCTAGAGGATAACATAGGCAAAACACTCTCTGACATAAACCAAAGCGGGATACTCCATGACCCACCTCCCAGAATATTGGAAATAAAAACACGAATAAACAAATGGGACCTAATTAAAATTAAAAGCTTCTGCACAACAAAGGAAACTATAAGCAAGGTGAAAAGACAACCTTCAGAATGGGAGAAAATAATAGCCAATGAAGCAACGGACAAACAATTAATCTCAAAAATATACAAGCAACTCCTGCAGCTCCATTCCAGAAAAATAAACGACCCAATCAAAAAGTGGGCCAAAGAACTTAACAGACATTTCTCCAAAGAAGACATAAAAATGGCTAACAAACACATGAAAAGATGTTCAACATCACTCATTATCAGAGAAATGCAAATCAAAACCACAATGAGGTATCACTTGACACCAATCAGAATGGCTGCAATCCAAAAATCTACAAGCAATAAATGCTGGAGAGGATGTGGAGAAAAGGGAACCCTCTTACACTGTTGGTGGGAATGCAAACTAGTACAGCCACTATGGAAAACAGTGTGGAGGTTCCTTAAAAAGCTGCAAAGAGTCCTGCCATATGACCCAGCAATCCCACTGCTGGGCATATACACCGAGGAAACCAGAATTGAAAGAGACACGTGTACCCCAATGTTCATCGCTGCATTGTTTACAATAGCCAGGACATGGAAGCAACCTAGATGCCCATCAACTGACGAATGGATAAGAAAGCTGTGGTACATATACACAATGGAATATTACTCAGCATTAAAAAAAAATTCATTTGAAGCAATTCTACTCAGATGGACCGAACTGGAGCCCATTATCCAGAGTGAAGTAAGCCAGAAGCAAAAGCAACAATACAGTATATTAACACATATATATGGAATTTAGAAAGACAGTAACGAGAACCCAACATGCGAGACAGCAAAAGGAACGCAGATATATAGAATTGACTCGTGGACTCTGTGGATGAGGGAAAGGGTGGGATGATATGGGAGAATGGCATTGAAACATGTTAATTATCATATGTCTAATCAATCGCCAGCCCAGGATTGATGCTCGGGGCTGGTGCATCGAGATCTCCCGGGGGGAGGGAAGAGGGAAGGGAGAGGGAGGGGTTTCTGGAGGGGGAGCATATGTAAACCCATAGTGATATCATAGCATTGTATGGCAAAAACAATAAAAGGGAGGGAAAAAAAAAAAAGAATACTGTAATGCATTGCCATTCCCTTCTCCAAGGGATCTTCCCGACCCAGGAGTTGAATCCAGGTCTCTTGCATTGCAGGCAGATTCTTTACCATTTGAGCCACAGGAAAGCCCAGCAAATTCATAACTGTGTACAGATGCTGGCAAGAGTATTATCATCTTTACAACACAGGATCTCTAAGGCCTGCAGGAATGCCAATGAGTGCTTTTGTTTTAGTTAGGAAGTGGGTTAACCCAAAGAAGTCAGATAAGACAGGCAAAATGAGTTCCTTTAATTAAGAGCATTGGGTTCATTATAAAGTAACAGTTAAAATAATCTCTATGTCTACCACTTAACTTTTTCATGTAAAGATAAGATGAAGCATTTTGACATTATCCCTTCAGTAGACCCATTTTATCAATGGAGCAGATTTAGAAAAGCTTTGCCTAAGGTTAAATAGCTAATGAGTCTTGGATTTTGCCTTTTTGGGCGAGTAAATCAGCAAAATGTTTGTCACAGTTCCCCTCTGTGTCAAGCCCAACCTCCTCTTTGTGCTGAGAAGGCTGCCTTTAATGTAACTCCATCCTATTTATCCACCCTTGCTTCCTGCTTTTTATCATTTTTCCTCTCTGTAACAGTCATTGAAATTCTCATTCCGTAAATCTCTGGGCAGCTCAGCTCCCATTGCGCCTCCTCAGAGGGACCATGCCTAGTCCTCTCTCCCTATTTAACTTTCTACCAAGCTGACCACTGCCAGAAACACTCTTGAATTTATCGATTTATTTATTGTCTGACTATTTACTCTTTGTTGAATATAAGTCAGCTTCATGATAACAGGTACCTTATCAATAGAAAATTGGATTAAAGATTTACTGAGCATGGTCCCACCCACCAGAGCAAGACCCAGTATTCCCCTCAGTCAGTCTGTCCCATCAAGAAGCTTCCATAAGCCTTTTATCCTTCTCCATCAGAGGGCAGACAGACTGTAAGTAATCAATCTAATCACATGGACCACAGCCTTGTCTAACTCAATGAAACTATGAGCCATGCCCTGCAGGGCCACCTAAGACAGACGGGTCATGGTGGAGAGTTTTGACAAAATGTGGTCTGCTGGAGAAGGGAAAGGCAAACCACTTCAGTATTCCTGCCTTGAGGACCCAATGAACAGTATGAAAAGGGAAAAAGATAGGACACTGAAAGGTAAACTCCCAAGATTGGTAGGTGCCCAATATGCTACTGGAGGTCAGTGGAGAAATAACTCTAGAAAGAATGAAGAGACGGAGCCAAAGCAAAAACAACACCCAGTTGTGGATGTACTGGTGATGGAAGCAAGGTCTGATGCTGTAAAGGGCAATATTGCATAGGAATCTGGAATGTTAGGGCCATGAATCAAGGTAAATTGGAAGTGATCAAACAGGAGATGGCAAGAGTGAATGTCAACATTTTAGGAATCAGTGAACTAAAATGAACTGGAATGGGTGAATTTAACTCAGATGACCATTTTATCTACTACTGTGGGTAAGAATCCCTTAGAAGAAATGGAGTAGCCCACATAGTCAACAAAAGAGTCTGAAATGCAGTACTTGGATGCAGTCTCAAAAATGACAAAATGATCTCTGTTCATTTCCAAGGCAAACCATTCAATATCATGCTAATCTAAGTCTATGCCCAACCAGTAATGCTGAAGAAGCTAGAGTAGAATGGTTCAATGAAGACCTACAAGACCTTCTAGAACTAACACCCAAAAAAGATGTACTTTTCATTATAGGGGACTGGAATGCAAAAGTATTGAGAAACCTGTATGCAGATCAGGAAGCAACAGTTAGAACTGGACATGGAACAACAGACTGGTTCCAAATAGGAAAAGGAGTACGTCAAGGCTGTATATTGTCACCCTGCTTATTTAACTTATATACAGAGTACATCACGAGAAACGCTGGACTGGAGGAAGCACAAGCTGGAATCAAGATTGCTGGGAGAAATATCAGTAACCTCAGATATGCAGATGATACCACCCTTATGGCAGAAAGTGAAGAACTAAAGAGCCTCTTTATGAACATGAAAGAGTGAAAAAGTTGACTTAAAACTCAACATTCAAAAAACTAAGATCATGGCATCTGGTCCCATCACTTCATGACAAATAGATGGAGAAACAGTGGAGACAATGGCAGACTTTATTTTCCTGGGCTCCAGAATCACTGCAGATGGTGACTGTAGCCATGAAATAAAAAGACACTTACTCCTTGGAAGAACAGTTATGACCAGCCTAGACAGCACATTAAAAAGCAGAGACGTTACTTTGCCAACAAAGGTCCGTATAGTCAAGGCTATGGTTTTTCCAGTAGTCATGTATGGATGTAAGTGTTGGACTATCAAGAAAGCTGAGCGCTGAAGAATTGATGCTTTTGAACTGCATTTTTGGAGAAAACTCTTGAGAGTCCCTTGGACTGCAAGGAGATCCAACCAGTCCATCCTAAAGGAGATCAGTCCTGAGTGTTCATTGGAAGGACTGATATTGAAGCTGAAACTCCAATATGTTGGCCACCTGATGTGAAGAGCTGACACATATGAAAAGACCCTGATGCTGGGAGAGATTGGAGGCAGGAGAAGAAGGGTACGACAGAGGATGAGATGGTTGGATGACATCACCAACTCGATGGACATGAGTTTGAGCAAACTCTAGGATTTGATGAGGGACAGGGAAGCCTGGTGTGCTGTAGTCCATGGAGTCGCAAAGAGTTGGACACGACTGAGCAACTGAACTCAACTGAACTGAACTGTTTTGTTCTGCATTGTATCCGTAATGCCTAGAATAGCATGTAGTATGTGGTTAACTGTCAAATATTTAATGAATAAATAAACTGTGCTCTGATGCCATCAGCCTATGGCTTTACTGTTCTCTTCGCTTACCTGAATTTTTCCATTTTCATGCCTCTGACATCATTGTTTTCTTCACTTAACATACCTTCTTTGCTCCTTTCTAAGTCCTGTAAATCAGTGCTACTTAATCTGTAGCCCATGGGCCAATAACATGAGCAGCACCTACAGGCTGGTTAGAGATGAAGATTCTTGGACCCCAGACCACTCTTACTGAATCAGAATCTCTGTGTTGTGACCTGGAAACAGATATTTACATGAGTTCTCCCAGTATTCTTCTATATCCTCAAGTCAGAAGTTGTTATTATTTAGTCACTAAGTCATGTCCAACTCTTTTGTGACCCATAGACTATAGCCTTCCAGACTCCTCTGTCCATGGGGTTTACAAGGCAGGAATATTGGAGTGAATTGCCATTTCCTTTTACAAGGGATTTCCTGACTCAGGGATCGAACCTGCCTCTCCTACTTTGGCAGGCAGGTCCTTTGTCACTGAGCCACTTTGGCCCCAGTCAGAAGACCTCAACCATAATCATATAAGTCCCCCTCTGGTCAAGTTTTGCCTTCCAAAAATCATATCTAAAAACGTAGACATCCTTAAGTGACCATCTCTTCCCCTGAATTAGTAATAGCCTCAGATTCTTTTAACCCCAACCTGTTTTGCCTTTTTGATGTGTAATCATTGTTTCCTGAACCAGCCTGTGCGCTCCAGCCAGACAGTGTACACTGAAGGCAGTGAGGAAACACTTGACTGTTGTTTTTCTCATGTGTGGTACAGTTTTGGCATATGACTGCCCCCCGATTTGACTGCCTGCCTCCCCCTGAACTGCATTATTGCTTCAATGTGGAGTCCACCACACTCAGTGGTAGCATGGGGCCCTGCATTATCCACAGGATCTTGATTATAGAAATCCCAAAGCACGTTGGTTCACAGCAGCCCAAAGAGTAAGCCCTGCGTGTAGCAGAGCTTCTGCTCTGTCTTCCTGCATGGTCACCTCTAGTTAGTTTGGAGCCGCCATTGCATCCCAGTCACAGGTCATAGCAGATGCCATCAATTTTTTCATTATTTCAAGCATACTTTTTATTCATTGTCCCTCTGCCTGCCTGAATATTGGTAATAGTGTTTGTCATATTCCTTGCTGGTGGCGGGGAAAATGAGAAAATTGGTTGCTATTGTTCCACTATCTGTAAAAGAAAAGCACGTCGTTTTTTTTTCTTTTTCTATGATAGAAGTGCTCCAGAGAAGTGCTCCAATTTCTTTGTCAGCTTTTAGAGATAATTTTTATGAAGATTAGAAGCATTCAACTTTTGTGAGAGAAGGAGAATAATAAGAATTAAGGGGGAAAAAAACCCACTTCCGTCATGCTGACCTATTTTCCCCTCCACAAATTATCTCTCCTTCATGAGTTCCAGAGTTTACACTAACTGATTCTTTGCTCAGTTTCTTTAACCAGCAGCAGGGACTTTTAATTTCACAGGGTTCACTCAGAGTTGATGCTTTTCAAACATTGGGTCAGTAGTTTATTTTCATTCTCTGTTATTTTGGATTAAAGTGTAATCTTAGGACCTAAGAGTTCCATGCATGGTTATTTTTGGAATATGGAAGCTTTTGAAGTGTTTAAATCAGCTCATCTCGTGGTTATTTGCTGAATATCTAGTAGGTGGCCAGGAATATGATAGACTCTCTTATTTGTGCAAGTATTTGTGAGAATTTATCAGGGGTGGGAAAGGAGCGTGAGATGTGATACCTTTCCATCTTGCTAGGGAAGCAAGCATACCACAGTTAGATCTGGGTTTGAATTCTACTTCTTTGAACAAATGTGTCATCTAGGGTGACTCATTTTAGTTTTTATGTACTATTATAAGCAAATGTGAATAAAAATTTGTGATGAAGGTGCCTTGCACTGTCCTTGGAGAACTTGATGTCTGCATGTGTTTGTA
This sequence comes from Antilocapra americana, assembly GCA_007570785.1. Classification (NCBI taxonomy): domain Eukaryota; kingdom Metazoa; phylum Chordata; class Mammalia; order Artiodactyla; family Antilocapridae; genus Antilocapra; species Antilocapra americana. Next base: position 19,365,072 of record ML660201.1, read on the forward strand.
TATATATATCATAGTCAGCGCTGATGAAATAATACAAAACAAATCCCGCACACAAAAATATATAGCTTTGTGAGTTATTGTGATTTACACACCAAAAGCAATGTATTAAGATAAAAGTGTTTTTCACAGTGTTTCCTACTCTTGATGTTCCTGGGTTTGCAATTTAATTTTTGCCAACTTGCTGTATATTAAGTAGTATCTTAATGTTGTTCTTAATTAATATTGTCTCAATTGCCATTTAGCTTTATTACTTGGTTTCATGGCAAACACCATTCTAAATGTAAAGATAACTTTTCAAATTATAAAAGTAATAGTTATTATCAGAAATTTGAAACTCCGCTGCCTGAGGGCTTCCCTCATAGCTCAAGTCAGTAAGGAACCTGCCTCTAAGACAGGAGACCCGGGTTCAATTCCTAAGTTGAGAAGAACCCCTGAAGAAGGAAATGATAACCCACTCCAATATGCTTGCCTAGAGAATCCCATGGACAGAGAAGCCTGGCAGGCTACAGTCCATGTGGTCTCAGAGTCGGACACGACTGAGTGACACACACACACCATTCAGATTCTGGTGCATTTTGAATCTTTCGATCTGTTTTTCTTTGGCATACATGATGATCTAGATTGAGATCACACTACATATACAGTTTCGTATTCTAACTTTTTCATTTAACATTGTATCCTGAGACATTCCTGTGTCATTAAATGTTCCATGAAAACATGCCTTTGAGTGGCTACTTACTAGTCTAACTTCTGGATGTGCCACAACTGAAGTAACCATTGCTCGTTTCATGGTTTTTGACTATTCTAAGTGATGTTGACAGCAACATCTTTGTATTATATCTGTGTCAAGTTTATAATGTAAAGGACATTGGGGAGCTCTAAATGTGGTTCCTATTTGAAACCTACACATTCCATGTGCATGGGGTGGGTGCCCATAGGGGAGGCACTGTTTACAAGCTGGCGTAACTCTCCATAGCTGGTACTTGGTTACCACATGAATCTGACAGTTGAGAGCCTTCAATCGAGAGTCCAAGAGCACTCACCTGTCTGGTTCTCTCTGCAAAGTCCTACTGCTACAGGTATCGCTGTGCTGCTCGAAGCCAGAACACACCCGACAGCTCCGCTTCGAACCTGGGATTCCGTTGTGCAGCTGACCACCTGCCCACCACGGGCTAAGAGCCAAAAAGGGCCTTCCCGAATCCAAGAAGTTGTGTCTACTCTGCACGTGGCTTTCCTCAGAAGGCTGAACAACCTTGTGTGAAGAATTCCCACCCCAAGGTGGGTTACGTACCTGCCCAGTGGCCAAAGGAACATATGGCGAGACCAAATCGCTGACCTGCATCAGCATGTGCGCTTTATTGTGTGATGTGTTTCATGTTTTCCTTTTGAGAGTGTTTTAAAGAGGAAGGAGGTGGAGGGCACGCTGAGCGAGGCTTCAGGAGGGCTGTGTTCTACCCAGGGTCTGCCCATGGGGTTAGACCCCGGGGTCCCACTCTTGACCTTCCTGGGCCTCAGTGATTTCATCTGTGCAGTGAGGGTGCACAGCGTGATGTCTGAGGCTCACTGCCGACTTGCAGATCCTCTGGATATATCAGATTCTATTGTGATTTCCTAGTGAGAGTTTATGACAGATGATTTTTTAGCTATTTTACCCCCATGTGTGAACCTCGGGTGATAACTAATCATGTAAAATAGTTGTTCTCTTATGTATTATTTTCAGAAAAGAAGGGGTTAGGGTGGTGGGGATGAGTCTTTATATTCGTAACGCACTTTGCTTTTTCAAGGAAATCAGTGTCTTTACATTGTTATGATGAATCCCACTTGGGCCAGCAATGGCACGCTCAAGTTCAGCCATCGTAACACGCAGGAATGTCTGTGGGGTGACTCTACTGTGCTTTATCTTTAACATTAAGTGCCTTTGGTTTGGGGGGCAGCTGTTAGCCCTATTTACCCCCTCTCCCCAAAGCCTTCGGTGAATGTGAACTGTGTGCTGCACAGAGAAACCTGTTTAATTCTAGCTGTAGGAGAGAAGGAACAGGAACCTTGAATCAACTATATTCAAGGTACCCAGTATTTTGTAATAGGAAAGTAGGAAATCCTGTTGTCTGTGGTGTATCCCATGCTTTGGATCATGCACTATGTCGAATAAACTGGTATCTGCTAAATCAGGCTTCCCTCTCATTGGTTCCTTTTCTATTTCATGCTATTAATGTCTTCTTTTAAAAAATGACTTTGTGCTCTGTGAGATGTATGTGTTTTTTTTTTAATGTTAAAGTGTTTTAGATATGCATGTGTTTTGTTTGCTAGAAAACTTTCACATCGATTAGCTGCTTGATAACTTTGATTTGAGAGTAATTTTTGGGAATGTTTATTCCAAAACACAAGGAACCTCATTATGCCAGGAACCTCACTATGACCTTGCTTCTTTATCCTCAGTAGATGAGACAAAGTCAAGGGCAGTGCTTCCATCTCTTAAAGACTGACAGGTGCTTCACATGCAGGGAAAGCACCTTGTTTCACAGTGAAGGCTTCCAACCAGAGATCTCTGTCATCAGGATCCCAGCCTGATTCCCCATTCTTTGAAGACCTCAAACTCATTTCTAGCCTATCATTTAAAAGGAAAGACTCATCTTGAGGTTGGTTATTCAAAAACTAAGTCAAATAATATTCTGAACGGTTCAGCCAACTCTTGACTGCAACTTTTGTGCCTAGCCTCTTAATGTTAAAATGTTTATCCTGCAGTGGAAGCGCAGTCTTTTTTTTAAATTAATTAATTAATTTATTTATTTTTATTGTGTTGGTTTTGCCATACAATGACATGAAACCGCCATGGGTTTACATATGCTCCCCCTCCAGAACCCCCCTCCCTCCTCCCTCCTGATTCCCTCCCCCTGGGTCATCTCAGTGCACCAGCCCCGAGCATCAACCCTGGGCTGGTGATTGATTTCACATATGATAATTAACATGTTTCAATGCCATTCTCCCATATCATCCCACCCTTGCTCTCTTCCACAGAGTCCACAAGTCTGTTCTATACATCTGCATTCCTTTTGCTGTCTCGCATGCAGGGTTCTCGTTACCATCTTTCTAAATTCCATATATATGTGTTATTATACTGTATTGTTGTTTTTTCTTCTGGCTTACTTCACTCTGGATAATAGGCTCCAGTTCCGTCCACCTGAGTAGAACTGATTCAAAAAAGAAAAGACTGCGCTTCCACTGCAGGGGCTGTAGGTTTGATCCCTGGTTGGTGAAATAAGATCCCACATGCCATGCAGCCAAAAAACACAACAACAAAAACCTCAGCACAGACAATGCAAGATATACACACACCTATATGTATACATGAACATATAGAGAAACTCTAGGGACAGTTACCATCTGAAGCACCTCAAAGAGGAACACATTCTAGCAGTGCTTAGTTTGCATCTGAAGGACTCTAAATATGAGTTCATGCTCCAGAAGCAGCTACTGGAAAGCTTCAAGCAATCTACCTAAATCTACAGTAGAGGATTTGCTCATTACATATGGGATGGTAGAAATAAACTTTCACTTGTTAAAAAAAAAAAAGAAAAGTTTATCCTGAAAAATAGTCATGTTGCTGCGGTGTTTGTTCACATTTGTCAATCTGTCTCTTTGTGGATTTAAAATGTTTCTTTACAGACTTTCATCAAGTGATGATTAATTCAGGCAAAACAAACAAAAAGCATTTGCTTCATTGAAAAAGCTAATAGAGGAAATAAGGTATTTTATTCTTGAAGTCACCCACTAGTCATGCACAGTTTTTGTTTTTACTTATTACCTCCCACCTGCTTGGATTTTTCACATGGTTATACTTTGAGTGTGTATATTTTGGATTCTTCTTTTGGTAATTAATGTTATATGGCATAAATATTTTGAGGTGTGTTTTGGCTTAACCTTTAGAATTGCATTTTTAGCAGCAGCAGAATGTTAGAAAGCATTAAAACAAAATCCTAACAAATCCTTCATTTAAGAACCACACTTCCAAGTTACTAGGGCTTCACTGATAGCTCAGTTGGTAAAGAATCCACCTGCAATGCAGGAGATCCTGGGTCTGGGAAGATCCCTTTGAGAAGGGATAGGCTATCCACTCCCATATACTGACTTTCACTCACTCACTCCAAGTTAGCAGCTACAGAATGCACCAGACTACAGAGAGCCATGGTCACTATGCTTAATAAAATCGCATGTTGATTTATGTACAGACCAAGACTGTAGTATAATAACTGCAGCTTCAATGCCGTATATGCGTTTCTGAAACGCCCCACCTTCTGCAAAATCGCATGTGAAAAATAGATAGTGAAAGGGAAAAATAGAGGCAGGGCAGACCACTCTAATCTTAAGGAACTTTGTAACCAGAGCACTAACAGAAATAGTAACTATCCTAGTAAATTCAGTAGCTCAGTTGAACCTGCACTTAACATTTGTAGGCAGCATCACAACCCGTCAGTCCTTTGCTGCCTTAATCCATGGGGCTCCTCCATCTTTCTTCTCCAAGATGTAAATTTTTAATCACATTTACTTTTTAAAATTATTATCATTTATTTTTATTTGTTACTGTGCTGGGTCTTCATTGCTACACTCGGTCCTTCTCTAGCTGCGGTGAGTGGGGCCTGCCCTTTGTTGTGGTAGGCGGGGCTTCTCATTGCCGTGGCTTCCCTCATTGCCAGAGCACAGGCTCTGGGGCGTGCAGGTTCAGTAGTTGCGGCTCATGGACTCAGTAGTTGTGGTGAGTTGGCTCAGTTGCCCCTTGGCATAAGGACTCCTGCATTGGCAGGTGGACTCTCAACCACTGGACCACCAGGGACGTCTGGCGTTTGCTCTTAAACAGACCACTTATGTCGGCTCAGATGGTAAAGCGTCTGCCTACAATGCGGGAGACCCGGGTTCTATCCCTGGTCGAGAAGATCCCCTGGAGAAGGCAATGGAAACCCACTCCAGTACTCTTGCCTGGAAAAGCCCATGGACAGAGGAGCATGGTAGGCTACAGTCCACGGGGTCGCAAAGAATCTGACATGACTGAGCGACTTCACTTTCACTTTCTTTCTTATGTCAGAAGTAAAGATCTGATTGTGGTTTACACTTCTCCATCAGTCTTTTTAAGATTGGTGCGGGTAGGGGAAGCAGTATTTTTGTAGTATCTTCATTTGAACTCCCAGATTTTCAGAGTTTTATTAACTTAGGGCAAATTTTAGCAATTTTGAAGCCACTAAATAAACCACTACTTGTGCTTCCATAGGATGAAAAAAATATTTTTTTTTGAGATCTTCATATACTGCTTTAGTTTTCTATTAAATGGCAAGAAAGTTTACCCCGATTGTCTCAAAACACATTTCAAATAACACACACCCCAACATGACTTTACAGTCTACCATCTTCCAATTTCTGTTTACTGATCACTTATGAGCTAATTTTGCTTCTAAGAAATATTCATCATTGCAGAGCAGACTGCTTGGCGAATGTGTCAATACCAGTATTGAAAATTCTGCTTTTGTTGTTGTTTTTGTTTGTTTGTTTTCCCCCAGGAGTTCATATATTGAGTCTTTGTTTCTAGTTCAGTTTTTTGCTCCTTTGAAGCATAGGGGAATTTTAAGTTTTGTTCTCAGATCTGCTTTGGTCCTGAATTCTGGACAGCCTTAATTTGTTTTCAGGGATCTAAATGAGGGATTGAATTAGGAGCAAGTATTGTCTTCTATTTAAAGCTTTATAAACATGGTTAGGAGGTGGTAGGTGAAAGGGAGCTATGGTTGTGGTGATCGAGAGTGGCATTTCTTTCTTGGAAGACATCAAATTACATAGAGGCCTCAAACTCTGTGTGGTTCAGCCTACAACTTAAAATGAAATATACGCCTGCATCAATGTAGACATTGTGTTTTCTTCATTTACCCTTCCCTCCCCACTTTGTGTGGTATTTTTTGTTTGTTTTTTTGACAAACTATCCCTGTTGTCTGTATGACCCTTTAGGAAAGGAAGAAATCAAAGATTCAGAGATGCTATATGCTTTAGTAAATGCTGATTTGGGTTGGGGTGGTGTCGGGTAGTAGCTCCAAGCTAATGTGTTGGATAATTCTGTTTTCCACTGGATTCTAGGCCTGTTGCTGATCAGCTTTTCAAAACAGATCATGTTTTCAAGCTATAGATAGAATTGTTGTATGTGGTAAAATCTGTAATTGACTTAATGAAAGGAATATTTTTTGGGAAAAAAACCCCCATGGAAATATGATGGTTTTGGTTTTGAGACTTCAGGAATTTCATACTCGAGACTAGTGTGGGATTTGTTTTTTCTTTATAAAATGATATTTTGCTTGCGTTTCTTCCTCCTTCTCTCTAACAAATACTCACCTTACTGTCAGCAGTATTTCTCATCAGGGAGTTAACTTGCAGGTGGCTATTAGGCAGTCACAGGAGGTGCAGAGCCTGGCTCTTGTGGGAACGGGAGACAGGTGAGAAGCAGGCTGAGCGGTGCCCATGCTTAATGTGCTATCACTGCTCTGCCCTCCTGTGACTGCCATACAGAAATGTGAGCCCAAACTTGCTGGATGGTCCAGTTTCTGAGGGTACCTGACTATGTGCATTTTCATGTGAAGTCTGAGTTTTTAACATTGGCAACTAATTCAGATTTTTAAAAAGAACAAATACTGTAGAACCTAATGAAGTACTTCTGTGCCCAGATTCAGCCTGTGGGGTGCTACTTGTCAACTGAAATTATGAAAAGTAAATTCATTTCATGCAGCGCAAAAATCTCATGTATTTCTTTCTGGAAAAAGACTGATCAAGCAAGTAAATAACATACCAGTCAGAAATGTGCAAGTATGAGAAAGGGCAGTGGTTTGCCCAAGGTCGTTGTCTTATCTAGAAATGCCTTAGGACAGTGGTCCCCAACCTTTTTGGCAACAGGAACCAGTTTTAAGGAAGACAGTTTTTCCACAAATGGAGGTGAGGGGGCAGAGATGGTTTTGGATTGATTTAAATACATTACATTTATTATGCTGCCACTGATCTGACAGGAGGTGGTGCTCAGGCCGTAATGCTAGCAATGGGGAACAGCTGTAAACAGACATGAAGCTTCGCTCACTCAGCCACTGATCACCTCCTGGTATATGGCCCAGTTCCTAACAGATCTGTGGCCCCAAGGTTGAGGACCCCTGCCTTAGGAAACCCCTCTCCTCCATCCCACCCCACCCCACCTAAAATCATCTAACAGCCAGAGACAATCTCAGCAGTGCTATCAACAATTCATTTTCATTAACTTTGGCACTTATTAATAAGTGTGCAGACTAATATCAGAGAATAGAAGAAATGTCAGTTTCTTAACTGTTGGTTTCATTTATTAAAATTTAATTGTCTGTAACACAAAGTACCCCAGAGTAGGCCTTGTTTTTATAGGTTTTGCCAGAATCAGTCATATTATTAGTGAAAAGCTGGTCTTGGTTGTTTCATGTGCTTAAAACACCGTGGAAATTATTAACTCCAGGAGCCTCAGATGGAGCACTGGCTGCAGGCCAGAACTCCTTCCTTCCTCTGACTCCTGTATTTAGGCCATTAAAGCAGGAGTTTAATGAATTTTTTGATTATGCACAATCTTACAGATAATATTCAGGTAGACTGTAAAATGAGAAAGGCTCTTTTCTGAAACTTGCCCTATTTAGGATTGGAAAATTGGAGGGATTAGCACCAAGGGGATGGAATTTTTCAGCTTCAGATCAGATTCTAATCTGCCCCCAAATGGTAATTGACCCCGCAGTCACCATTATGAGAAAGCTGGTTGGACCTTTGGAATTAGTCACCACTGTCAGAAAAAAAGGCGATTCAATTTCAGGGTCATTGAAGGTTGGGTAGGGTTCTGTCCCATGCCTGGGTCTGGGCCATGCCTGACAAACTCCTTGTTTTCTTTGCTGAGGAAATGGAAGGCTGATCAGAGTAACCCCTTTCCAGCATGTCAATTTGGCACCTCATCCGGGTAACATTAGTAGCTCTGAATCAACAGTTACAGGGAAAGTGAAACCAGCTGACAATCAATCAGGGGACCAGAGATAAGCCTTCCTTGTCAGGTGGTGCTGATCAAAGGTTCACCTGCGTTTAGTCTGGTGACTGAAGAGAGGCCTTTTGTGATTGCTTTTCTGAAGGCCACAGTTTTTCTCTGCTCCAGACAGAGAACATGTCAAATGAAATTTAATTTCTTTACTTTTTAAATGACATGGAAGGATGCCCTTTTCCTCTCCTCCATTATCATCTTTAAAAGGCAATTTAGGGACTTCCTGGCAGTCCAGTGGTTAAGACTTCGCCTTCCAATACAGGGGCTGCAGGTTCAATCCCTGGCTGGGGAGCTAAGATCCCACATGCCTCCTGGCCAAAAAAAAAGAAACAATATTGTAACAAATTCAATAAACACTTTAAAATGGTCCACATCAAAATAAATCTTAAAAAAAAAAAAATAGAAAGCCCTTAGCATTGTGTGAAGAGAACACCAAAATCAGATAATCTGGGCTCATTTCCTGGCCCCTCTACCTACTCACCTTGAGACCTTCAGGCAAGTAACATCTTCTCAGGTAAAATGGGGATGGTAATAGCACCTACTTCTTGGGGTTGTGAGGAGAGATGAAATAATGCAAAAATAAAGTGTTTAGCAGAAATTACTTGGGTAAGTGTTTGCTGGGTACTTGTTTCTGTTTTTCAAACTTTTAACTTTTAATTTTATATTGAGTATAGCCCAGTAACAATGCTTTGGTAGTTTCAGGGGAACGGTGAAGGGACTCAGCCATACGTATACACACATCCATTCTCCCTCAAACACCCCTCCCAGCCAGGCTGACACATAACACTGAGTAGAGGTCCCTATGCTGTACAGTAGGTCCTTGTTGGTTATCCATTTGTAATATAGCCATGGGTACATGTCCATCCCAAACTCCCTAACTATTGGTACTTGTTTCTAGTGAGTATGATTATTAGGATCAGAGGAGCAGGAAGGTGCTACCAGACAGTCCTGGTCAGTCATGGGTTTCAGCTTAGAACAGAGAGCAAAGTTTAGAGAGCAAAACAGGGCCGAGAAGGAGAAAACAAAGAGGCTGAGTTTAAAAGCAGAACTTGACCTCGACCTCAAATATTAAAACACAGGGAAAAAAACTGGTATGAATGACCCCCAAACTTCTGTTAATTCTAGGTTGGCCAAAAAAGTTTGTTCAGGTTTTTCCACATGATATTATGGAAACACTGGAATGAATTTTTTGGCCAACCCAATACTTGAATTTGAAAATATTCTGACAGTGTGTGGTCCATCTGTTGCCCAAAGTTGTCTTTAAAGGCAAAAATATTAGATCTGCTTATTGCTACATAGACTGTATAATTCTGAAGCTTTTCCTCTTCAAGCTACCTCACAAAGAACCTCTGGCAGGTTTAATACCAATGAAAATGTCATTCATTAGCATAGTAATAATTAGAAACCAGAAAAGGGAGGGCAGTCTGTTGGCTCAATATTCTGGTCAGCCTGTTAATGTTTTCTGTGGTGTCTTTAATGTTAATTTACATGCCAGTTTTAGAGAATGATTGTTTAGGTAATTCTACCTGAGTCATTTAAATTATTTCTTCTCGCTTAATTCTTCTCTGAAATTATTGGTCCAGGATGTAGATTTTAACTTTATAAATTACCACATTTAAAACTCAAAACCATGCTCAAAGAACAGTTTAGGGTTTGACAGTGTTTATAGGGATCGATGTTACAGGTTTTGAGAATAGCAACTCTCAAAACACGGCCTCTGGACCCCTTTCAGGGAGTTAAATCAAATCTATCTATAATACTAAGATGTGATTTGCCTTTTTTATTCTCATGGTCTCATGAGTGTACAGGGGGATTTTCCAGAGACTTCAGGAGGTACAGCCTAATGGCTCATAGAATGTGAGCTTGTGTACCCTTATGTTTAAAAATGTTTTCAGTCTTAATTTTTAATATACTAAATGTTAGCTCTGACCCAAATAGCAAAAACTCTTTGCAGTCTTCAGTCATAGGCATATGAGGGATCCTGGGGCTTCCCGGGTAGTGCTAGTGGTAAAGAATCCACCTGCCACTGCAGGAAACATAAGAGGTACAAGTTCCATCCCTGGGTGAGGAAGATCCCCTGGAGGAGGGCATGGCAGCCCCCACTCCAGTATTCTTGCCTGAAGAATCCCCATGGACAGAGGAGCCTGGTGAGCTATGTTCCATAGGGTCACAAAGAGTAGGACATGACTCAAGTGATGTCGCACATGAAGGGATCCTGAGAGCAAAAAACTTAAAGGCTGCTGATCCAGGAGAAAAGTGAGGTCTGATGGTGACCGAGTCTGTCTTGGGAATAATGAGTAGCCCTTCTTCATCTCTTCAGAGGACAATCCAGAAGAATTGAGTTTAAATGGCCACAGAAGAAAGTAAAATAATGTTAAGAAGTGCTTCCTTCTTCTTCATTCCAGGATACCTAGTAAATGCTCAGGAGAATTTCCTATCCTGGCTCTATGAAGACCCACCAGTGATTTAGTTGAAGCAGTCACCTGGAAGGGTCAGAAAGAGGAAACTTTGGGGAGGAGCACAGGCAGGCAGCCCCACCACGGGTTGTCACATTTTCACAGAGATGCTGATAATAGAGTTGAATCCTGAGAGACAGTTCTGCGTGGACGGCCTTGTACCATTCTATAGTCAGAATCACTCTGACATATCAATAGGATTCCCCAGAAGGGCTTTGGGATATCAGGTACACACAGTATAAGTTCCTCCACTGTTGCAGCCTCTGCTCAAGGTGATGTGGTCTTGGGACCCTTCCTGTCAACTGCCTGCCACCTCCGATAGTGGTTGTTTCATAAGTAATTGAGGAAGGTCACAGTGTTCCTTTCGTGAAATAGCTCACTTTCTCCTGGTGGAATTCATCTTCGTTGTGCTGTAAATTGTGAGGGTTCTACCTTCTTGCCTCGTTTGCTTTCCAGTCAATAGTTTAAGGCGCTCCTTAGCCAGATACTATGCCAGTTTTTTTATGTACATGATCTAATTTGATCTGCAGATGATCTTGGGAAGAACCAGTTATTTTGGTTATCTTTGGTTAGTATTCCCACTTGCAGTTAGGAAGCTAGGAATCGGTCTTTGCGAGGCATCCAGGTGACAATGAGCTGAATGAAGCGGGACCAGGACTCATACCGTTTGGGTGACTTCTGTTCTCTCTACCACATCACTAGATCTGCAGTTTTAAATTAAGTTTGGGGTGGGGAGGGGTGGATTGAGGAGGGGAGATTACTGGAGCGAAAGGTAGCCTCAAGGAGAAAAAAGGCAAAGATCGAGGAGGTGGAATGGCTTAATAGTTACAAATGACAGTAGTTAAGAATGACCCTGGAGCCAGACTGTCTCGGTTTAAATTGTTCTCCTACTGGTTGCTTGATATGTGACTTTAGGCGAGTTCCTTAACCAGTTTGGTTTTCAGATTTTGAAAATTAAATGGAAATACTTCTAGAAAAGGCAGAAGTGTTAAAACCATCAGTATAGGGTGCTGTGCTGTGCTTAGTCACGTTGGACTCTGCAACCCCATAGACTGTAGCCTGCTAGCTCCTGTGTCCATGGGATTCTTCAGGCAAGAATACTATAGTGGGTTGCCATGCTCTCCTCCAGGGGATCTTTCCAACCTAGGGATTGAACCCAGGTCTCTCACATTGCAGGTGGATTCTTTACCAGCTGAGCTACCAGGGAAGCCCCAGTATAGGGTGATCTGCTTGCCCATCTTTACCGGCTTTACATCGTTTTCAATACGGCAATGAGACTTCCAAGGTTAGGACTACATGTTTTTCTTCTCATCCTTTTCTTTCCCAGAGTGTGCTGCTTGTTTTTACAAAGTGATTATCTTTCCATAAAGAAGCGAATTTTTAGGGGTGAGGTAGGAGAAGGCTGGGTGTGGGAAACATTCATCTGCTGCCAATAATGAAGATCAGAGGGTGCATTATCAGCTCATTCATACCAAACTCAAATTTATGAAAAACTTACAGCTGATACGATGACTGAGATCATGTGTGAAGAGCGAAAGGAAAAGAGTCCTGCACCATGCTTGTTATATAGCACTCTGAAAAAGCGTATGGGAGGACTTCCTTGATAAGAGTCAATTCCCTGGTCTTTGTGACAGTTTCTGTCTTGCCACCCCTAACTCTTCCAAGGGACTGAAAACTGGGTATTGTTTCTTTTTTTTTTTTTATTTATTTTTTTTTATTATTGTTTTAGCCATACATTGTTATGATATCACCATGGGTTTACATATGCTTCCCCTCCGGGTCCCCCCTCCCTCCTCCCTCCCCCCCGGGAAATCTCGCTGCACCAGTCCCGAGCATCAATCCTGGGCTGGCGATTGATTAGACACATGACAATTAACATGCTTCAATGCCCTTCTCCCATCTCATCCCACCCTTACCCTCATCCACAAAGTCCACAAGTCTATTCTATACATCTGCGTTCCTTTTGTTGTCTCCCATGTTGGGTTCTCATTACTGTCTTTCTAAATTCCATATATATGTGTTAATATACTGTATTGTTGTTTTTGCTTCTGGCTTACTTCACTCTGGATAATGGGCTCCAGTTTCGTCCATCTGAGTAGAATTGCTTCAAATGAATTTTTTTTTAATGCTGAGTAATATTCCATTGTGTATATATACCACAGCTTTCTTATCCATTTGTCAGTTGATGGGCATCTAGGTTGCTTCCATGTCCTGGCTATTGTAAACAATGCAGCGATGAACATGGGTATTGTTTCTTAAGACATGGTTTCAGGACAGCTTCCAACTTAGCATTTTCTTCTGTTCCAGAACATTTGTAAATATTCAGTTTGGTGAGGAGGGGAAAAACAAAAACCTCATTAATGTGGAAACCACATTCACATTTGTAGTTTTGTATTTATTAACAGACTCTTGCTCCAGGATATATTAGGCAAGCCAAAGGGTGAATCATGTTGATGACTGCTTCTGGGCTGTTAGCGTTGGTCTCTTCTGGAGCCAGCCCTGGTACCTCCATCAGTGGCAACTTGAAGTGGTTTTATATGTAATGTTCCCCCTCTAGTGGCCAGATTGGTTTTGGTTTTTGCTGTTTTTGTTTGTTGGTTTGTTTGTTTTTTTACAAATGATCCCTAAAGTTGGAGAACCTTTCGTTGAGGGGTACTGTGGGTTTGTGGAGGCAAGCAGGAAAAGATAAGGAAGAGTGTGCAAATCTTTATTCCATAGGAAAAATTGACCTGAAGTATTTGTCCCATCCAGTCTCATGCTTTTTAAAGAGGTGGTGGAGGATGAGAACCTTTGGAAGGGAGGAGGGGTTTTTGAATGATCTCTCATCTTATTACTCTGATTATTTTCTGAATTTCTACTGCCTTTATTAATAAATATCTCATTAATAAGTCCATCAAATTTCATTAGAAAAAGCTTTTTTTTTAAAATTATAAAAGCAATAAAATGCATCAGGTAAAACTAGAGACATGCAAAGTGTCCTTCATTCTGTGAATTCTGGTCTTCTCCCAAATCTGTGCTAGGTGGAAACTATTATGAACAGTAAGTGTATCTTTCCAGACTTTTTGTATGCATTTACAAATACATACATATGTCTGTTGGTAGACACTGAGTACAGATTATCATCAATATGAATTAGGTTGGCCAGAAAGTTCAGTCAGGTTTTTGAAAATACCCAACCGAACTTTTTGGCCAACCCAATGCATAGATGCACACAGAAATCATACACAATGTATTCAACTTATATTTGGTTTTTATGAAATAAAATGGGTTCGTATTATCAATGCTATTCATTTTACATGTTTTGCATGCTCCATGAAAGGTCTAGCTCTTTTTAAATAGCTGACTTAATTTATTTCATTTATTTAAGTATTTACTTATTGATGAATATTTGGATTATTTTCAGTTTCTATTGTTAAATAATGTTCCAAAAAAACTATTTGTGCCTACTTATATCTCTGCCAGTTTGTGCAGATATATTCTGCAGGATAAATTCCTAGGAGTCTCAACTCCTATATCAGAGCTTAAGGTTATTTTAAATTCTGGAAGATACTGACAGCCCTCCAAAAAGGCTGTCCCAATCTATGTTCTCACACACAGTGAAGCTGCAGATTTTCAGTACTATTTTTTTTTTAATCCTACAGCGAATCTGAGAACAACCAAGGTAGCTCAGTGTAGAAAAATTGTCCTGTAGGAGTCAGACCTAGTTGTCAGAGGGTGATGAATGAAATCAAACTGAGGTCTTCATCTGGCTTCACCACTGCAGCATTCCTTGCTCTCTGTGGCTGAAATATAACCCCGGGGTTATGTGATCAGTCCAATTTTGATTGCAAATGAGTCCAGTCTGCAAAAGTGATTCACTGTTAATGAAATCAGTATTGAGGAGTAAATTGTTTCCACTCCCTACCCCTGCCCACAATCCACAGTGACCTCTTTACTGCCTGTTATTACTATATTATTTTCCTCTTTGTGGTTTGGTGATCTGTACTCCATTTCTGAGTTATTAATTCTGACCTTTCCTATATATGGCTTGGTTTGGATGCTTCAGACCTTAGGGGCCCCTGAAAGTTTAAAAACTCATAGTCTGAAGGTCAGAAACCTTGCCTGTTACTGAGGCTCAGCAGCTTTGTATTCCCCATCTCTCTACTCCATCTGATGTGTTCAGAGCTGGTCCCTGTGCCTTGCCTGGCTTGTTGTGTTAGAAGTACTCCCAGGAGTTGTCACAAATGCACTTTCCTGAGCCCTAGTCCCAGAAGACTGAGTGAATAGGGCTCCAGTGAGGCCCAGGATTACTTTTTCTAATCCCCATTCTCACCTCTGGGGCCACTTACCCCCAGAGATAAGCTTTAGTTGCATTATCTGAAAGATGAAGGCTTGAAGTATATCGGATTCTCCTGTAGGGAAAAGGAGTAGCGAAGGTTGTCAGGAAATCCTGCCTGAGACTGTAGCTGAGGAGCAGTGCTCCAAGGAGTCACTCGTGTGTCCATCTTGGTGGAAACGTTGGCAGCTGATAACTGCTACTGCTTTAGGCTCTGTTTTTTGGCTTCCTTCTGAATGACACAGACCAGTTGGGAGGAAACGTGTGCCCCTGCCTTGGCACAGACCTATAGCAGACCCCTCATTTCACAATGAGGGACCCTTCCCTCTGGAATTCTATGACTGGGGTCCCTGGTGAAGTGAACACAAAGGCGAAGCCAGGGAAACAAAACTAAGCAGTAGCTTTTGCTTTATAGGACCTTTAAAAAACAGTAACAACAGAAAGCTTTCCATAGTACTAAAGCACCAAAATGATAGCTGGTATGTAGTAAGTGTTTTTATAAATGTTTATAAATGTAGAAAGAGCCAAATGACCTCAGTTTTTGAAATTTGCATTGAGGACCTAAAGTTGGCCTGCTAGCAGCTTCTTGTTGGTTTGTGGCTTTTTGGTTACCCTTGGCATGTGCTTTCTCTGTTGGGACCTGTAGGTTTTGCAATATGAGCATGGAGGTTTGGAATTTTTATATCCCATAATGTCTGTAATCAAACTGGCTTTGTGATAATGGATAAATGATTACTTACTGCTTTGTATGTTTTCAGAGTCGCACTGTTTATAAACAAATAAGCTGAAACTGCAATTGGAGAATTCTAACTGAATTTCCTCTTAATTAAAAAAAAAAGGGTGAATAGCATTTGTTATCACCATAGTGTTTTATGGCACTGATGGAGTAGGTGGACAAGGTATCTAACCAGCCGTGAAAGTATAGGTGTATTATTAAAAAAAAAAAAAAAATTTTTTTAAAGGGAAAAAAAAAATGTGACTTCACTGGACTGCTGTTCAGTAATGAATGCCTAATGAATGCTTGTTATACTTTAAACCATTTCAAATAATAGGTGCCAAAAAGCCTCCTTTGCCTTAAGCCTTATAAGTTTCCTAAATTTTAGAAAACCTATTTCTGTCTGGTATCATAATGAGAAATTGACACAAGTGTCAAATTTGCACACATACACATCAAATTAAAGTGTCTTGAAGACCGATGAAGTATAGATATAATATATAGACCTTTCAGTTGAGACCCTCTCACTCTTAGGTTTTTCTCTTATTGGACTGTACATGCTTTGAGAATAAAGATTGCTTTTGGTCTCTGTTTCTCCAAAATGTAGCATAGTAGGTGCTTGGAAACTTTTGCTGAATTAAATATGACTTCAGGGACTCGACTTCACGCCACCCAGCACATAACAGATAACTTGATTTATGAGGAATAAATGAATAACAGAATTGTTCAGGTGACTGGGTGGATCAACCAGAACTACTCCCCAGGTGCTCGTCTTGGAGAAGAAAAGTAAGGACCAAGTGTTAGGTTGCTTATAAAACTACACTGATTTCATTTTAAGAACTACTGAGATATTTTAAGAGATTATATACGCCCTTCCCCACCTTCCCTGCACCTTCTCTTTCTGAAAAGGTGGTGGTAATAATTATTAGTTGATTGTAAAATCCTCTTACTGCGCCAAAAAAATCAACAATTTAGTAGCCAGAATGGTTATAAACTATTGGGTCAAAAATTTGGGAGCAATTTCTGCAGAGAAAGGTAGAGTACTGGGGAGGTCTGCCAAAGATCAAAGATTAGTCTCTGAACCATCCTTAATTTCCACGCTTGATGGAGTTGAGAATGCATTCCAGTGAGTGTACAGTTGGGGAAGTGGGAAAGAGGTAGACTGGTTACTGGAAAGGAAAGGAGAAAGAAGTTATTTTTAAAAGTTGGGGAAGACAGGAGAAACAGGAGATAGACACTTCCAAAATAAACAACAAAAACAAACCCACTTTGCCTTGAGAGTAAATGGAAGTTCTAATTGAGGGGATTAAATTATGTTTAATGCAGGCTAGGCAAATACATTTCAGGTTTGTTTGGAAGCACTTTTCTGTATCCACCTACTCTGCACAAATGCCTAGAGGTAGTAGTAGGTTAGGAAAAGACAGAGTGGTGTAGGGGTGGAGGGAGGGTCGAGGGTGGTTTGGTCAGAGGGGCACGTGGTGAGCAGAGGCCATGGGACATGTGGGTTGGAATTAGTGGCTTCAGCCCTTTTTAATTGGCTGCCCTTGTAAACTGGGAGCATCAAATATGTCTAAACCAGAAGATTAATCAAAGTACACAGCAGGGATAGTATTGAGGTACATCAAGTAATTTATATTTTCCCAGTTCAACCATGGAGACTTGGAAATGAAGACAAGGCTGGGCATGCGCGCGCGCGCGCGCGCACACACACACACACACACACACACACACACACACACACACACACACACACACACACACACACACACACACACACACACACACCATCTGGTCACTTCGAGCACTTTGGGCTCTATCCTGAGTGTGGTAAGAAGTCATGGAAGGGTTTGAAGGCAGAGGATGCCCTGTGGGGATGGTGAGGCTGGAGGCAGAGAGGCTGTAGCTGAGAAGAAATGACAGATGCCTGGAATGCAACAATAATGGGGCAAAACAATAGGTTTGAGAGATGCATAGGGCAGGGAATGTTTAGCACTTGGTGACTGATTATTTATGGGGAAGAGGAGGAAGAATCACAGATGACTTGTAGTTTTGGGCAGTGAGGCAAAAAGTAATGCCATTAACTGAGTAACAATATACACAAAAATAGCAAGGCTTTTTATCATCCCAGGGAAATCCCAAATAATTATAAAGTAAAAAGGATGGTGAACTAGAGGGGTGGAATGGAGTGGGGATGCAGTTTCAAGAAAAAGGATATATATATATATATATATACACATATATATATATATATGATTATGACTGATTCATGTTGATGTATGGCAGAGACCACCTCAACAATGTAAAGCAGTTTTCCTTAAAGTAAAAGTAAACTCCAAGGATGTTCTTCACATACTCTTCATAATTTGGCTGTAATTAAATGATCAAAGGCAAGTATTCTTTTAATTAATTGATTAACAGATCTCCTTTGGGAACTTATTCTAATACTTCCACAGCATTTACCACCAAGAGAGACCATTATATGCAATCTAAATGAATCTTGACTATGATAGTATAACATGCATGTGTTTGATTCTGTGTGTAGCACAGTGTAAACCCAGAAACATGCCTGTAATGATAACCAAATTTATATGGTACTTTACAGCCTATATAAATCCACTGTTTTCTGTGAGTCCCATAACAACCTAGCAAGGGGAGCCAATTCCTTCCCTCCTTTATAAGCATCAAGGCCAGGACAGCTTGTGGAAGAACCATAGGCAGTATGTCCAAATATTTAAAATTTATAAATCCAGTTTGACAAAAATGTCTTCATAACCACAAGAATAGACATCATGTATAAAGTTAGAGGTTTTTTAATATGACTGAAGTTGGCAAAATATCATATATGATAAAATTTAATTATCCTTGGGCTTCCCTTGTGGCTCAGTTGGTAAAGAATCCGCCTGCAATGTGGGAGACCCGGGTTCCATTCCTGGGTTGGGAAGATCCCCTGGAGAAGGGAAAGGCTACCCACTGCAGTATTCTTGGGCTTTCTTTGTGGCTCAGCTGGTAAAGAATCCACCTGCAATGTGGGAGACCTGGGTTCCATTCCTGGGTTGGGAAGATCCCCTGGAGAAGGGAAAGGCTACTCACTGCAGTATTCTGGCCTGGAGAACTCCATGGACTATATAATCTATGGGGTCGCAAAGAGTCGGACACAACTGAGCGACTTTCACTTTAAATTATCCTTGTTCATTCCTGGCATCGAGTTGGCAGTGCTTGGATGGATAATAAAATAATGACCTGTGTGTTTCATAATTTTTTACATAATTATTCTAAAGGATCAATTTTTCTTATCTTCCTTTCAGTAAAATCATAAATTGTGCTATTATAAACAGGATTTTCACATGGTTGATGTTCTGTTAACAGTGATGCCAAATGAGACGTTATCTTTTTTGAGTCAGTGTAGCTCTTCGATAGTCTTTTTTAAATTAAGTTTGAGAAAGCTTCACTGTGCTGAAACAGTTGAAAATAAATTATGAAATTTACTTATCATGTCCAAACATTTAGTGATATTATATCTGATGAATTATCATTGTAGAAAAAGATGTTAACTTCATCACATAAACTGCTATCACTTATGTTGTCATTTTAAGTATCTCTTTAATGAGGAAAATGAGAAGAACCATGTAATGTGAAGAACCAATATCAAACTTCTAGATACACTCATCTGCAAATTTAAAAGTAGTATGAATTACAAAATATTTGCCTCCATGTGCAACTGGCAATACTGTGCTAATTCGTAAGAAACCACACAAACCACTGGAACGACAAACTCAGACAGAAAGAGAAACAAGAAGATTGATTTGCAATACTATAAGGAAACCATACTTGTTAAGAATTGCATTCATGTTGAGAGGAAGGATCTGACAAATTAATTAATCTATCCATGTTCTTGCCAAACTAAGTACTCCTACTGTTTAAAATCTTGCTGCCTCGTGAGCAGAGTCTATCTCTGATAGTGGTGATGGCCACAAAAAAAATCACATTAGATGTAGTCATGTTTTGTTTTGAGGACATGAATAAAGCAAGTGGAGAAGCATTTCCCTGGGTTCTGGGGGTGCTTATTCCTGAGAGTTCAGAGTTACCAGTTTCCACGTGAGAGGCACCCGTATCTTCTTTCTTTTTCTTATGACAGCTGTGAAAGTGTTAGTCGTTCAGTTGTGTCCAACTCTGCGACCCCATGGACTGTATCCTGCCAGGTTCCTCTGTCCATGGAATTTTCCAGGCAAGAATACTGGAGTAGGTTGCCATGCCCTTCTCCAGGGATCTTCCTGACCCAGGGATCAAACCTGTGTCTCCTGCATTGCAGGCAGATTCTTTACCATCTGAGCCACTTGGAGATACAATTCACATAACATGATACTCATCCCTTGAAAGTGGTTTTTAGTATATTCACTCTAAAAATAAACTCTGAACCCATTACCAGTCACCTCCTTTACCTCTCTTTCCACCAGCCCCTGGCAAAAATTAATCTACTTAATGTGTCTATGGAATTATTCTGGACATCTCATATAAATAGGATCATACAATTTGTGGCTGTTTGTGTCTGGCTTCTTTCATTTAACATATTTTCAGCATTTAACTATGTTGTGGCATTGTCAGCACTTCATCCCTTTTTATAGCTAAATAATCTGTGATATGGATATCACATTTTGTTTATTCAATTATGAGTCAGTGGACATTTGGGTTGTGTCTACTATTTGACTATTACAAATAATGCCACTGTGAAGGTTTGCATACAAGTTTTTGTGGGACATGTTTTCATTTCTCTTGGGTTCACACCTAGGAATGGAGTTACTAGGACATGTGGTTACTCTATGCACAGGGTTTTAAGGAACTAATCAAATGACTTTACAAAATAGTTGTGTTTTGCAACTCTACCACCAAAATATGAAAGTTCTAATTTCTCCACATGCTTGTCAACACGTGTAGTTGCCTTTTTCATTATGTTAGCTATGTTAGTGCTGCGTTATTGTTTAAGCCCTTTACAAATGTTAACTTATTTGATCGTCTCAATAATGCTATATCCAGAAAATGGAATTCAGAGAGGTTCAGTAACTTGCTGAACACTCACGCGCTGGAGAGTGGCAGAGCTATAATAAGGAATATGTTACACAAAGACACTCATGGAAATGATAACAATTTGGGGAGACTTTCACCTCTGTTAAATGAGATCTTGAATTTAAGGTAAAACCATCTATTCTATGCAAGATAGGCTCCTGTTGATGTATACTTAATCCACTTCTGACTTGTGTTTCAGAGTTGGGCTGTATTGGGGCTTAATATTGAAAATGGAGTAAAATAATATCTGAATATTCATTTCAATTAAGGCAAAATTTTCCATTTAGTCAAGAATAAACTAGCCACTGATATTAATATTTTATGATTATTAACTTGAAATTTTAAAAATAATTTTAAAAAGATTTCAAAAGTTGTGTTCTCCAAGTATGTTCTTTATTATTCTTGGGCAAAAACAATTTCTGAGGTACACATTTCCACATTCTTAATGAATTCAATGGAAATTGACGTCAGAGCCATTTTTATAATTCCATGAATACACACATCACCTTTTAAAATTCTAATTTTATAGTAATTTATAATTGTGAAAAGCAAAGAGACATGACTGACTTTCACTTTATATATTTTTTATATTATGATAATGATCAAACAGAAGTGTATCTTTTAATATTTGCTCTCAAAAGTGTGTCAGCTTTTTTAGGAACATAGCAATTAAGTAAATGCAATTAATTCAGTGCCTATAAAAGATGTGAAAGAGTTTCAACTCTTTGGAAATCTGATTTCCAGGTGCACATGTGCTCAGTCATATCTGACTCTTTGTGACTCCATAGACTGTAGCCCACCAGTCTCCTCTGTCCATGGGATTCTCCAGGCAAGAACACCGGAGTGGGTTGCCATGCTCTCCTCTAGGAGAGCTTCCCAACCCAGGCATGCGAACCCCCGACTCTTAAATGTCTACCTGAATTGGCAGGTGGATTCTTTCCCACTAGCGCCACCTGATTTCCAGGACTGTGTACTGTTTAAGAATACACTTGTGTATGAGTACAAAAAACTCCAAGGCTGAGTTCTGTCTTTTGAAGAGACGTCATGGTGGAAGATACTGCTCATGTCCTAACTGCTTATACACAGACAGTGATATTCAATAGATAAGGAGCAGAGGGAAGAAGGGAAGGGTATTTGTAGAATCAGTGACCCACTCATGTTCCTTCTGACCATTTCTTTATTCTCCTTTTTATGTTGTTGTTAAATTTTATCTTTACTTTTTTTGACCACAGCACATAGCATGCAAGATCTTAGTTCCCCGACCAGAGATCAAACCCACATTCCCTGCAGTGGAAGCATGGAATCTTAACTTAGACAACCAGGGAAGTCTCTCCTTATTGCTTCCTAAGTAGCTAATTTACCTGAAGCACTTGAAAGTCCATTTTAAAATTCAGGTTACCGGCTGCCTTACAAAAAGCAGGACTGCTTCAGAGAAAACAGAGGAAGATTGGTAGGAAGAAATTATTAGTTTGGAGGAAAAAAGTCTGTTCTCTTCTAGAACAGATTTGTATGTTTGTAGTTTGGGGCATTTTATGTGTATATATTATCATTTGTTCACAGGGAATCATTCCTGATAATGTTATATGGATATGCACACTGTAACATAGTTATTGCTTTAACAGTTTCATTGAGATATAATTTACATACCATACATTTCATTCACTTAAAATGTACAATCCTTTTTATGACATACAGGAGTACGGTGTTATATATAATATGGGCCCTATGATAACAGCTTTTAAAGCTTCTGCACAGCAAAGGAAACTATAAGCAAGGTGAAAGGACAGCCTTCAGAATGGGAGAAAATAATAGCCAATGAAGCAACGGACAAACAATTAATCTCAAAAATATACAAGCAACTCCTGCAGCTCCATTCTAGAAAAATAAACGACCCAATCAAAAAGTGGGCCAAAGAACTTAACAGACATTTCTCCAAAGAAAACATAAAAATGGCTAACACATGAAAAGATGCTCAACATCACTCATTATCAGAGAAATGCAAATCAAAACCACAATGAGATATCACTTTACACTGCTCAGAATGGCTGCAATCCAAAAATCTACAAGTAATAAATGCTGGAGAGGATGTCGAGAAAAGGGAACTCTCTTACACTGTTGGTGGGAATGCAAACTAGTACAGCCACTATGGAAAACAGTGTGGAGATTCCTTAAAAAACTGCAAATAGACCTGCCATATGACCCAGCAATCCCACTGCTGGGCATATACACCGAGGAAACCAGAATTGAAAGAGCCATGTGTACCCCAATGTTCATCGCTGCTTTATTTACAATAGCCAGGACATGGAAGCAACCTAGATGCCCATCAACTGAAGAATGGATAAGAAAGGTGTGGTACATATACACAATGGAATATTACTCAGCATTAAAAAAAAATTCATTTGAAGCAGTTCTACTCAGGTGGACGGAACTGGAGCCCATTATCCAGAGTGAAGTAAGCCAGAAGCAAAAACAACAATACAGTATATTAACACATATATATGGAATTTAGAAAGACAGTAACGAGAACCCAGCATGCAAGACAGCAAAAGGAACGCAGATGTATAGAATAGACTTGTGGACTCTGTGGATGAGGGAAAGGGTGGGATGATATGGGAGAATGGCATTGAAACATGTTAATTATCATATGTCTAATCAATTGCCAGCCCAGGATTGATGCTCGGGGCTGGTGCAATGAGATTTCCTGGGGGGAGGGAGGAGGGAGGGGGGTTCTGGAGGGGAAGCATATGTAAACCCATGGTGATATCATGTCATTGTTTGGCAAAACTAATAATTAAAAAAAAATAAAGCTCATAGTATCCAGGTGATAGAGTTTAAATGTACAAGAAGAATTATAGGGCCCAAGTAATTATTTTAACTTTCAAAAAGTCTAATAAACCTTCACAGTAGCTTTGTTTTTGCTTTAAGGAAGCAAACACTCTTGCTTTAAGGAAGGAAGTTAGAGATGTTTGCCTCTCCAGAAGTTTAAATGCAATTATAAAATTTCCACCACCTTCAGTGGTATCGACAGAGTTATTTTCATGTTGTTAAAACACGGAGTGAAGCTGTTTGAAGTTTTGAAGCGTAACTTCACAAGTCTTCCAGTATAGCCATGATATATAGCAAAAATTTTACAGTTTGTTTCATGACTTTTGGTTATACACATGGAAGTCATTCTCATGGTTATAGTTTTCACTACGGGTGATGATCATTAGGGTTTTAGTAGGTGATAATTAGTCATGTCCTTTTCCTTGATTTGTTCAGCAACAAATGAGAAATAAAATGCAGGAGTCAGACGGAAATGAAAATATCAGGTTTATTACTGGCAAAATGGATTGTAAAGCAAGGCTTAGGTATATAGTCATAAGGGCTTCCTTGGATCATTGATTAGGTTTGGTGCTAGTACTGGAAAATTCAAAATAACAGTGGCATCAATGACGGAAAGACTATTTCGCACCTAAAAGTCCAGAGGTGTCAGATCAAGACTGGTATAGAGCGTTGCACAATATACCAGCCCCAGACTCCTTTCAGTGTTGCTGCTTTGCTGTATGTGGTTTCATTTTCATTTAGGGGACTAGGATGGACGCTCCAGCTCCAGTAATCATGTATACCTTACAGCCAAGAAGAGAAGAGAGGTGGGTAAGGGAAGGATGTCTCAATTTAAGGACACATTTTCCTTCATATTCCACTAACTGCAACATAGTCCCTTAGACACATCTAACTAGGAAAAATGAGTACAGTAACATATGTATGAGTTCTGTTCTAAGAGCATGTTAATAAGTCCAATGTGTTCATTAAGTCCAACAAACTTAGCCTAGGTACCCAACTTACACGGGCTTCCCAGGTGGTGTTCGTGATAAAGAATCTGCCTGCCAATCCAAGAGACACAGGAGACTCAGCTTCAATCCCTAGGTCAGGAAGATCTCTTGGAGGAGGAAATGGTAACCCACTCCAGAATTCTTGCCTGGCAAATTCCATGGAAAGAGGAGCCTGGCAGGCTACAGTCCATGGGGTCACAAAGAGTTGGACATAACTGAGCACACACCCAACTAAAACAATTGACTATACAGTACTGTCCTGTGGTAGGTTTATGATACTTTTCACACAAATGCATAAAAAACAAACATACACACAAAATAAAACATTTTTAATCTTACAGTACAGTACCTTGAAAAGTACATTAGTACAGTACCATAGCTGGCACACCGGGGCTGGCAGTGAGTAAACAGGCAAGGAGAGTTACTGACTAAAGGAGGTGAGTGACGGTAGACAGAGCTGAAGGATCATCAGCAATAGGAGATGGAGGGCAAGCTGCCATTTCACTCACGTCTGACGTTGATGGAATGCATGTGTACATCTTTGACAGTTTGCAACCTGAAGGTTTGTATGTAGAGGACTTCCTACGTTCTCGATAGTCACGTAACCAGCTAAAAACCGAGAATTCTGATAGGAAGGGAAAGAGTGTTGCTGGACAATCTGTAGTCTATGCCACATTCCCAAATTAAACTTAGGCAGCCAGCCAACCACTGGGCTCCCCTTGAGTAAGGGGTGAGTGAGCTGCTTAGTGGAGAGCAGAGACCAACCTCGAGGGTAAGCTGCTCATAAAAAGGGAACCCAAGAAGGGCTGAGTCAGCATGCTTGGTTCCTTCTCATTCTCCTCCACTGCGAGGCCAGACACATTTCTCCTGTGCCCTTCCTTCCTCACTCATGTTTGGCTTTTCTGAGTGGCAGTACAGGGAGCTGTCATAGGGCAGGAATGCAGCACACGATCTGGCACCACAATAACAAGGTTTCCTTAATTTCCCATCATCTAACCTTCCTTTGATTTCACTATTCATTAGATTAAGAAATCTTCCTGAATAGTCATAAGAGAGTTCTTCTTCCGGCAGAATGTCTCTGGCTGCAAAAAGTGCCAACTTTGGTACCATCGAGTCGATTCGGACAGGAATCATCAACAAGTTTGGCTCACAAGAATGGTTAAGGAATCTTCCAATATTTCCTATAGAGGCAGGGTCCACAAATGTTTCCATTACCTGCCCATTATAGACATGTTCCCTGATGGCTATAATGTAATTCGAATCATGTATTGTTTGTAACTGAATTCTTTTCCGCACTTCAGAGATTCCTAACACCTCGCCAGCATATTCACAGACAAACCGTCCTTTTGGTATGAAGTCCAGGGTACGAAGTCCCCAGCCTTTGTGATCCGTCTTGAACACCTGGAGGTAGAACCGCAGACCCCGCTGGACCACTCTGTTCCCACAGCTGTCACTGCAGGGACACAGGGCATTGCATTCAAAAACTGGCTCAGCGCACTTTGCTTCTAATCCTATATCTTTAAGGCATAAATGATCATCATAGTTAGTCTCATCACGGAGACAGGAGCAAGTACCAGGGAGGCAGGGAGTTTTGAGACAAGTACATCCAGGAAAGGTTATTTCAGAGGGATCTGTATCTGCTCCAGGCCCAGCTACATGATCTGGAGTATACTGCAAAAAACAGAAACACTGTAAGTCAGCATGGTACGTCATATATCTCACCTGTATTTCAAGCAGCTTTTGCTGAGACACTTCCCAATTCCAACAAACAGAACAAAAATGACAAAATATATTAAAATACTGTCTGAAGACATCTCCAATTTAAAAAAACATAAAGTTATTTCTTAGACTTAAAATTCGGTGGTTTCCTTTTAGGTATTGGAATAACACTGGGAAAAAAATTATGTATTTTTCTCTTATCAGATATTGAAAATTTTGCAATCCATTTTGTTTCCCACTTGGCTTTAAGTGTCAGGAAAATTGGTGCTGAATTTAGTTTTTGAATACAGCTAAGTATTTTCTTTTTGTTTTTTGATCTCTTTTACATGTATCTGATAATATACATGTACATATGTATTTTTATTGTGAGTTACCAGAGATCTTTTTTTAGGATAAGAAAGTCGTAAATGATACATCAATGAGCTTTGGGAGAGAGTCTTCCATTGATTTTTTGAAAGAATTTGAAAAATTTGAAGATTACCTATGCTCATATATTCTTTCATCTTTTTAAAAACGCTGTTACCTTGTAGTTCTACTTGAATCTTCACAATGTTCAAAGCAGAAATTTGGCAAAAAACTTGCAGACAGAATTCGAAAACTGGTTATATAATATTAATAGATACTGAAATTTACTGTGGATGTATTGTATACATGTGAAGAAATCTTGTTCTTATTAAGTATGAAAGGGATAAAATTTCTTGGTCTTTTAAATGTATCTGTATTTTCAAAATGTCACACTTATAAAATGTTACGAAAAATAAGTCATAAGTCTAAAATCTCTGTGTGAAGCCTCATCTCTGTTTATTTCCTCACTGGCACAATGAAGCATGTTCTCAAACCCTGAAGGTCAAAGTATCTCTGGTGAGCCCAGCATACTTCTTTATATATAGAGTAATTCATTGACTTATACTTGTTTTGTTCCAAAAAGCAACTTTTTAATGAGACTTGCAAAGAAGTAAGATAAACAATCAACAGGTAAGGAAAGTAAGATGAAGTGAAAAATAAGTCAGGTGAGCTCAGACACCTAAGTGTGCAGCAGAAGTAGACGGGACATCTGGCTGTGCGCCAGGATAGTCAAAGAGGGAAATATGGTTAGATGTACGGCTTGTACTATCTGTAAGGAACAGTCTTACTGTTCAGAAGCATTGACTTTTTCCAGTATGGAGACGGGAGAGAAATGTCACCAATGAGTCTGTCAAACTATTCTTTTCCAGGAAGCAGTTTCATGGACTGCTTTTCATCTCCTTCATTCTGACCCTCAGGAAATGTTGGCATGATGCCACAGCCTGTAAGCAAGACACCAGCCGAAGAGCCTGTAGTAATTCAGGGATTGATTTTAGTGCATCCAGAGGAACATTTAAACAACCTAGCTTGCAGTCAGTTTTCTATTAATATTGTGTTAATACTTTCAGGAAAAGTATTGAACAGCATGTACTTACACTCCCTGTGGAGGCCTCGGTGGAGCTATGCAGAATCCTATATTTAAAAAAACGCTGAGCTGGGGTGAACGATTGACATCTTCCTGTGAAAGGTGAGTGGGTGTACCTGAGGGGGAAGGCTAATACTGCTTAAAAAGTGATTTGGGGGTGGAGAGCGGAAATAGCTTTTCTTGTTTGTGTGGGTTCTTACAGCTTTAGCTTGGCAGAGGTGTCCTAAAGGGAAAAAGGATGGCTTAGAAAAAGACACCCTACCAGTCAGATTCAGTGACTGCTGTCTTACACAGAATCTACTTCCAGATTTTAAGAGTCAACTTTGAAATGGTTACTGAGGCATTTTAAGAAGCGCTTGTAAAATGAAGACTTTACTATTATTTCGTTAAACTTTTCATTTAGACTTCTTTTCAGCTGATGAGTTTTTAAAGGTACATATGGGCTTCCCTGGTATCTGAGACAGTAAACAATCTGCCTGTAATGCAGGAGACCAGGGTTCCATCCCTGGGTCAGGAAAATCCCCTGGAGAAGGGAATGGCTACCCACTCCAGTATTCTTACCTGGAGAATCCCATGGACAGAGGAGATGTGGGGTTGCAAAGAGTCGGACACGACTGAGCAACTAACACTTTCACTTTTCATTAAAGGTGCATATATAATTTTAATGTATTATAGAAGTCACTAAACTCTAAGGTGATTTTCTTTTTTGACACAGATGTATGTGTTGTATGTGCTTAGTCAGTCAGTCATGTCTGACTCTTTGCGACCCCATGGACTGTAGCCTGCCAGGCTCCTCTGTCCATGGGATTCCCCAGGCAAGAATGCTGGAGTGGGTTGCCAGTCCTCTTCCATAGGATCTTCCTAACCCAGGGATCGAACCCATGTCTCCTGTGGCTGCTGCACTGCAAGCAGACTCTTTACCACTGAGCCACAGGGGAAACCCTCTTCTCTCACAGAGGTTGCTAAACTGTAGAGTATCTACCAGGCATTCCTAAGATCTAGCACAGACATACGAGCTACTGAGTGTGTGGCCCACCACAGGACATGGGAGCAGGGGTGTGAAGCGGGGAGGTGGTAGAAATATCTGATGATAGCTTGAGTGTTCTGGATCCAGAGATGCCTACAGTTACTGTTCTTGGACTCTGCTGTTGTGTGGGGCAACTGCTTCCCTTTTTTGCCTGAGTCAGTTTGTATTGTATTTATGTTTCTTACAAACAAATGAGTCTTGACTAATACACCCAGGGTGGAAGCTGAGCATGGTTCCAGGAAATGGCTGGAAAATTTAGTCAAAGATATAAACGGCTAATAAGCAATGAGGTCTCCAGCTGGGAAGTGAGATGAGAGCAAAGCGGGCCGAAGGCCAGCCAGGAGCTCTGTGACTGCTGCAATGGAACGCTGGGCGAGCAATAGAGAACTTCTTAATGCAGAACATGGAATGTCCCAGAGGAGACACACACAGGTCCAGGCTCGTATTAGCACTGTGACTTACAGCAAGTGACTTGACTTGCTAAACTTTAGGTTAGGATGTCCCTGGTGGCTCAGACAGTAAAGCGTTTTGCTTACAATGCGGGAGACCTGGGTTCGATCCCTGGGTCGGTAAGATCCTCTGGAGAAGGAAATGGCAACCCACTCCAGTACTCTTGCCTGGAAAATCCCATGGACAGAGCAGGTTAGCAACTATAAATCAGGGATAATAGCTATATTTGAGGGGGGAAGGTTCTCAAGAAATTTAATTAACATAATGTTGTACTCTGTGTCAGCCACGTAATACTTTTAAAATAGTCACTTTCTTAAATTCTTCTAGATATTGTTTCTAGATTTTTATATTTAAAACATCATATATTTCTGGCATACTATTTAAGCTCTCTAAACATTCCATGCCTATCTTCTCTCTCTTACAGGTTGCTGTGAAGGAAATAAATGTGAGAAATCACGTAAAAAGCTTACGTCAGTGGCTGGCTCATAGTGTTCAATATGAATTATACAGTAGCCATTTAGTAGTGGTGGTAAAAAAACAAACAGGTTCTGGAGTTAAACTTCTCAGGTTTAAACATACTCAAACCAAAATATGTGTGGGAAACCATATGATTATCTTCCTATCTCCATTACTTAACCATCTGGAGCAGGGAATACCAAGAGCTCACCCAGTATAGACTGTCTTCGTTCATCAGTAAATACTGTCTTACTGTCTACTCTATGCACATGCTCCATGGGGTTGCAAAAGAGTGGGACACCACTTAGCGATTTATCAACAAACAACATGCATATGCTGGGGTTTAGAAAGAATCACTCAGAAAAACAGAAAAGAGGACATGGCATTTTTATGATTTTTTCAGTTGTCACAACATAAGCTTTATTTTTTCCATGTATGTATCAAAGCACAAAACTGATCAGGTCAGAGTTGGAAATAAATACAAAATGATCAGTTCAAAATGCACTAGAAACCAGATCCTTGAAGAATTGGGTGGAGAATTCAAGTTTTTTGACAGAAAACTTGAGAAAATATTTTATAAACACAGTCACCCAAGAAGCCAAAATACAAAGAGAAGACAGTATGTTAAAGAGTAAATATACCTCATTGGCTATCCTCATTACAATTAACTTCTCCCTTCTCTGAACTATGTGTGCACTTATTAACAGTATGAACTTTGGAATCTTAAGTGGCACAGACTGTCAGGCTCTCTGGTTGTACTAAGTGTGTAGGTCTGACCTTTCTAACAAGTATATATCTTAAGGAAAGGCATGGTCATGAGGTTTGGGGTGTGGAATGGTGATAGGTGTTGGGTTCCTATCCATGGTACTAGGCACAGAGCAGGTGACTTGGGGAATGTTATCTGACTGCTTAATTTCAGCTCTTAATAATTTCTGATTGGAAGACTGACGTTTTTGAGTCACATTCTGTACCACATCCCCAGAAACTGAAACATGTCACTGCACAATATTCCAGGCTTAGACCCTAGGCCTCAGTTCTGGATTTTAAGGAAGTGCTGTGAAAATCTTCATTCCTTTTTTGGTTGTTTTGAAACACCAGCTACAGAATCTTTGTACTTGGCCTCTAGCCCCGTGAGTTTGTTTTTGCTCCAAGCAGCTATTAGGAGACTGTGAGCCAGATCATTCTTGTCAAGGCCAAGTTGAGATCTTAAAAAGGATATCTGAGGCTGGTTTTAGAAACCTGGAAATATGGCTAGATCCAGCTCTTAGTTCAAGAAAATCAGTTTATTTTCTACTTGTGTTTCGACACTGATAGCATTATGATGTACTTGTTTCCAATCTTGAGTATTTGGATATTCTTTTTGCCTTTTCATATAGAACCCCAAAGCAAGCTAGACACAAAGTTATTTTTACCTTGAATTTTCTGTGCCTTAATTCTTATGTGTATATATGCCTGTGAAGGTAGGGTTTGGGGCAAGCAAACTGTTTTGACCTTTTTTAAGACTGGTATTGTGCTTCATCAATATATGGAAGCAAACTAGTTGAAGGCACTTTTAGACTTGTCACATGTTTCAGGAATGCTTTAACTTCTTGGTAAGGCTATAAGCTCCTTAAGGAAGGGAGCTTATCTTCTATTTGTAACTCTTGGTGTACCCAGGGCTGTGCACACACCCAGGAAGCTAGAACACCATGGAACTGAGTCTTAGTTTCCTGATTTTCATTTATGCCCACCAACTGTAGGTGTAGGATCAATCACAGGGCTTCCTCCACCCACCTCACCCCCATACAGTGCTTTATATATGCTCTTGTAAGCTCAAGGGCAGGAAATGTATTGTTACCATTTTATCTTCTATGCCTAGCTTAACATGCCGGACACATTATAGGCACTGTTATTTTTCTCTGAAGAAAGAAAACATAAATCAGTGTTTTTGACCAGGCATTTAGCAATGTTTGGTCTTCAATAAGCTTTTCAGGATCAGTGTTTAATATGGTGCTAGTCAACTGCATTATTAACCACAAACTGCCTAATGTCGTTTGAGGAAAAATAACCATTTCCAACATAAATATCCTGTTCTACTCTTTGAAAACTGCTATGAATCTTTATCAGCTTACTTGATTCTCAAAAATAACCCTAGGAAGAGGACAAGCAGGGTTTGATATTAATTATGGATGTGACAAAGGGAATAAAACTTTTACTTTCATTTTGGAGATGAAGAAACTCAGGCTCTGAGATATGGCTAAGACGCTAAACCCTGAACCTAGCTCTCCTATATTTCCGTGTCCAGGGCTCTTTTCACTGCAACATTCTTGTTTTTTGTGGGGTTTTTTTTTTAGTCATTCCTTGTTTCTTAAGCAACATGCAGGACAAGCTCAGAGAGAGTGAAAAGTTGCTCTCTCTCCAGTGAAAGGGCTTTGAGGTAGTAATAGTAGCGAACATTTATTGAGTTCTTTCAGCAAATCAGTAATTGTATTTTACCTGTAATTCTCAAAGCAATCTGGAAAGAGGTACTATTATTTAACAGCACAGGAGAGGGCTCTGAAGATCTAGCCGAGGCTATTTATATTTGCCAAAGCTCTCACAGCATGGGGGAAACCTCAACTAAGTCTGACTCTAAAGGCTAAGTTTAATCATGACACTGAGATCTTAAAAACAAGACACCTCAGACCAGAGAGGCAAGTGATTTGCTCCCTATCTTTCAGTGAGTTCTGGGGACAGAACCAGGACAAAAAGCCAGGTTCTCAAGGCTTTTTCCAAGGGACCTCAAGAAACATCTGGTTTTCTCTTAAGTGAACTGCCATTCTTAGGGTAGAAAAGACCTTGCAAAGGTCACTGTGAAGGGTTAACTGAAATAAACCGGAAACCTGTCCATTTAAGACCTATTTCCACGCGCAAATAGC
This sequence comes from Antilocapra americana, assembly GCA_007570785.1. NCBI lineage: Eukaryota > Metazoa > Chordata > Mammalia > Artiodactyla > Antilocapridae > Antilocapra > Antilocapra americana. Next base: position 19,397,468 of record ML660201.1, read on the forward strand.
TGTGAGACTGGGTTAAGGAAAAAAAAAAAGGTCGAAAAACTTGGACAACCCGAAGCAAGCTTGAGCGCCAACCACCGAAAGACGACCACACAGGGGAATCGCGAACCGAGCGCGACGACCACCTTACCCTACTAGAACGCTTCCTGGAAAGGCGCCAGTCCCAGCCCCTACCCAGACGCTGCGCACGCAGCGCGCGAGACCGCCTAGCCCCGCCCCACAGAAAACGAGGCCGGCCACGCCCCCGGGGGCCGCGCGCGGGGCCAGCCGAGCCCCGCCCATACCTGAAAGGGCTCAGGCTCCGCCCCTGGGGGCCAGGCACTCACAGGCAGATTTTCAAGGCCACGCGCAATGTCCAGCTGGTCCTTCAAGGCCTCAGGCTCTTCCTCACACGCTGCCATGGTGCCAGGGCCAGTTCTCCAGAGCCTTAGCGGCCGCTTTGCCCCGACACAGTACTCCTACCACCTAGACCTCTTGAGCCTCGCAGAGGACGCTGGGAGTCTAGCCCTGGGGCCCCACAGCCTCATGGGAATGGTAGTTTTTGTACTGCAGCTCACGAGTGGCTCCTCCCTCCACGCTCAAATTTCCTTCACTTTATACTTTGAGTCAGACGCACAACAAGTAATACAAAACCTTGTAAGGTACGAACAGAGCTTTGGGGACACAGTGAAGTCCTTGACGTTTTCCTGTACGCCCAGGGAGGGCTTTCGAGGCGAGGTCGTTTGTCCGTGTCTGAGGGTTTGGAAGTTACCTGGTGCGGGGAGGGAAGGGGCGCGCCCTGCGCTGAGGTGGGGAAGGCACCCCCTGGGTCTCTGAAAACCTAAAATTGGTGGAGCGGCTCCCGGGCGTATGACGGAGATTGTACTCGGAGGCCAGGTAGCCTGACCTGGCATCGGAAGTCTGTCTGCGTAGGGTTCGCGCGCTCCTTGACTGGAATCTCTGTTCCCTGTTGATGTCCCCTGCTCTGAGAAAACCAAGCCTGGTCCCGCAAAGGATGCCGATAACGTCGAAATTGCTGAATCCAATGGAATATTTTGAACTTTCCCAAAGGGCGCAGACCCGACTGTTCTGATGCTTCTATGTGAAACCCTCTCACAGGTTGTGGGGGCCCTGTCCTGGGTGCGCTTGCCTTGCGCAGACCTTCCTTACTATCCTGACCTCGGGCGTGACTGAAATGGGGGCGGTTGTCACAGGTTTCTCTCGGGGTCCCTTTCTCACCTTCCCTGGGATTCCTCACTGATAGCATCTACTTCTTGGCTTCAGATACTCTTATAAAAGTATTAGGGTTTCAGCTCAGCTGGATACGGATTCCATTTGTGGATCACTTCAGTTCACTCGCTCAGTTCTGTCTCTTTCCTGCCTGCTGCAGTCCATGGGGTCGCAGGTCGAACATGACTGAGCAACTGAACTAAACTGCAGGACGCCAGACTTCCCTGTCCAACACCAACTCTGGGAGTCTACTCAAACTCATGTCAATCACATTGGTGATGACATCCAACCACCTCATCCTCTGTCCTCTCCTTCTCCTCCCGCCTTCAATCTTGCCCAGCATCAGGATCTTTTCAACTGAGTCAGTTAATTCGCATCAGGTGGCCAAAGGATTGGTGTTTCATCTTCAACATCAGTCCTGCCAATGAATATTCACGACTGATTTCCTTTAAGATGGACTGGATGGATCTCCTTGCTGTCCAAGGGATTCGCAAGAGTCTTCTCCAACACCGCAGTTGGAAAGCATCAATTCTTCCACGCTTACCTTTCTAGTCCAATTCTCACATCCATACATGACTACTGGGAAAACCATAGCTTTGACTGGACGGACCTTTGGGCAAAGTAATGTCTCTGCTGCCTAGGTTGGTCATAGCTCTTCTTCCAAAAAGCGTCTTTTCATTTCGTTGCTGCAGTCAATATGTGCAGTGATTTTGGAGCCAAAAAATAGAAAGTATGTTACTGTTTCCATTGTTTCCCCATCTACTTGCCATGAAGTGATGGGAACAGATGCCATGATCTTAGTTTTCTGAATGTTGAGTTTTAAGCCAACTTTTTCACTCTCTTTCATGTTCATAAAGAGACTCTTTAGTTCTTCACTTTCTGCCATAAGGGTGGTGTCATCTGTGTATCTGAGGTTATTGATATTTCTCCCAGCAGTCTTGTTTCCAGCTTGTGCTTCATCCAGCCTGGCATTTTGCATGATGTGCTCTGCCTATAAGTTATAATGAAGAGATGGAGCCTAAGCAAAAGCAACACCCAGTTGTGGATATGATGGGTGACAAAAGTCAAGTCCAATGCTGTAAAGAGCAGTATTGCATAGGAACCTGGAATGTCAGGTGCTTGAATCAAGGCAAATGGAAGTGGTCAAATAGGAGATGGCAAAAGTGAACATAGACATTTTAGGAATCAGTGAACTAAAATGAACTGGAACAGTCAAAGCTATGGTTTTTCCAGTAGTCATGTATGGATGTGAGAGTTGGACTATAAAGAAAGCTGAGCACTGAAGAATTGATGCTTTTGAACTATGGTGTTGGAGAAGCCTCTTGAGAGTCCTTTGGACTGCACAAAGATCCAATCAGTCCATCCTAAAGGAAATCAGTCCTTAGTGTTCGTTGGAAGGACTGATGCTGAAGCTGAAACTCCAATACTTTGGCCACCTGATGCAAAGAACTGACTCATTTGAAAAGACCCTGATGTTGGGAAAGATTGAAGGCAGGAGCAGAAGGGGCTGACAGAGGATGAGATGATTGGATGACATCACTGATTTAATGAACATGAGTTTGAGTAGACTCTGGGAGTTGGTGATGGACAGGGAAGCCTAGCGTGCTGCAGTCCATGAGGTCACAAAGAGTCAGACAGGTCTGAGCAACTGAACTGAACTGAACTGAAATATTCAAACTGACAGGACTGTCATAAAGCCACGCGTGTCAGGTTCACTCTGAAGGTCACAGCTTGCCTCCCCAGAGGCTTCAGATGTTCTTTGGGAATAGTGCATGCAGTTATCACACAGTAGATGATTACACAGTAGGTTATAAATGCCTTAGTGTTCTTGTTTGTCTTCCTAGAGGATGGTTCAAATGCAAGAGGAGATCCTTATTTATAGGAAATGGAATTATCCTGAATGAAGATTCTTAAATACCATTGGAAGCATAAGCCTGAAGGTAGTTATCTAGTAAATATTTTATCAGACATGGCTATGCACTTACTTACCTAGGAGAAAGTTACTTATGCAAAGCATTTGGCTAGAATATAATTAAGGATGTAAGGAAGTTTTAGGTAAATTGAACAACAAAAGAAAGATCACTTATGGGTGGGAAATTTGGAGAAAGCTTCATGGAGAAGGACTTATTTGCCATAGGCCTTGAAGAATAAATAGAATTTATGAGATTAGGAAAGGGCATTGCAGGCAGAAGAAGCAAGAATAAAATAAAGAGAGAAATGTGTAGAGAAAAGGAAAATTTCATATCAGATGATGGCGATCCAGGTTCATTTCACTTTTGAGGAATTGTAAGCAATGAAGGAATTTGCAAATATCCAAAGAACATGCTATTCTTTCATTTTAAGAAATGTTGGAACACTGATGACATGCACAATGCTTCCTGCCAGTTTGGGGAGTGTACCCATGAAGAATACATGCTGCCCAGGTAGGGCTTCTACTCCAGCAAAGAAATATATGACACCCAGAAATTTATAAGAACTCAAAGAATCTTTTGAAAAAGGAATTATAGAACAGTGAGAAGAACCACACTTGTATTTTTAGATTATTATGCTGTTTTCTTTTTTGACTCTTTTTTAGTAATATTGTCTGCCTTTTGGAAAAATTGTTTTGAAAGATCCATTCTATTTTTTTTAATTTCTAAAGTTGTCAGTGATGGTGCTTCCAGTAAGATATTTAGTTCATGTTATCCCTTTATCTGTTTTTGTCTTTCTGGCAAAGGATTCCCAAGTATTTTATGTAGTGAGATTAAAATAAGAGTGTGTTTACAGGCTGATATAACCAGTCTTAAGAGTGCCAAGCAGTCATTCATCTTTTCCATGTCTAAAAACCTATTTTATTTTCTCTGGACACTTGACTGGGAGCCTGAATCTTCAAAATTTGTTCTGAAAACCATTGTGGCTACTTGGTGAAAAAAAATATATCTGGACAGTAATGAGTTGCCCAACTGACTTATTAATAAGCCTTGGACCTGAAAATTATCTTGATTATTCCAATTTCTTTTGGCTTTTTCACTGGCAAAAGAGAAAATAATCTGATGAGTAACAGAGAGAATATTAAAGGAAAAGAAAGTAAAGCAATATAGTTTAAACTGTAACATTTTATACGTTCAGTTATTTTTAGCTCACTTATGAAGTTTAACCATAATGGCCTTTAATTGACATGTTTTCTTTAGGCTTTTTCTTTTTGCCACTGTTTAAATGAAGTTTTGCATGATTTTGTATTGAGAAGCCATTCTTTCATCAAAACCTAATTAGTATTATCTGAGCTTAATCTGAAATATATTTTATAGGCAATGATGGAAGGTCTAAAGTTAGCAGAAATTATATACTTATTGGTGTTAATGACTGCTTTAATAAAATAATTTGGAACATCTTAGCTTTCTAATAACTATCACTACTAGATATTAAGTCAGTTCAGTTGAGTTTAGTCGCTCAGTTGTGTCCAACTCTTTGTGACCCCGTGGACTGCAACACACCAGGCTTCCTGTCTATTACCAATTCCCGGAGCTTGCTCAAACTCGTGTCCAGTGAGTCGGTGATGTCATCCAACCATCTCATCCTCTGTCCCCTTTTCTTCCTGACTTCAATCTTTCCCAGCATCAGGGTCTTTTCAAATGAGTCAGTTCTTTGCACCAGGTGGCCAAAGTATTGACGTTTCAGCTTCAGCATCAATCCTTCCAATGAATATTCAGGACTGATTTCCTTTAGGATGGACTGATTGGATCTCTTTGCTGTCTCAAAAGTCTTATCTAGTACCACAGTTCGAAAGCATCCATTCTTCAGCATTCAGTATTCTTTATAGTCCAGTTTTGTCATGAGATTGCAGTAGTTCAGTCACACTTTCAGGCTCCACTTCTAATTATAGTTCTTTTGCTATTTCCACTACATGTGTAGCTTCTTCCTCCACTTAAGTCTTGAACTCCTCAAAATTATCAGGGGAGTTAGAATCAACTTCTTCCAAACTTCTGTTAATGTTGATATTTTGCGCTTTTCCTATGACATCTGGAATGGGGAATCCTTTATAGAAGTTTTTCAGTTTATTTTGTCCATATCCATCAGAGAAATCTTTATGTATGACAGCTATGTTTTACAGTATGTATTTCTTAGTCACACTTGAACATCAAAGTTATTCTTTGATCTGTAGACTGCAGAATGGATATTGTGTTAGCAGGCATGAAAACAACATTAATCTTATTGTACATCTCCATTAGAACTCTTGGGTGAGTAGATAGTAGGTACATTGTCAATGAGTAGTAATATTTTAAAAGGATTTTTTTTTCCTCTGAGCAGTAAGTCTCAACCATGGACTTAAAATATTCAGTAAATCATGGTGTAAACAGATGCGCTGTCATCCAGACCTTGTTATTCCATTTGTAAAACACAGATTGAATAGTTTTAGCATATTTCTAAAGAGCCTTATGATTTTTGGAATGGTAAATAAATATTGGCTTCAACTTCAAGTCACCAGCTGCATAAGCCCCTAACAAGAGAGTCAACGTATCTTTTGAATGTTTGAAGCCTGGCATTGATTTCTCCTCCCTAGCTATTGAAGTCTTAGATAACACCTTCTAAAGTAAGATTATTTTGTCTGCATTGAAAATCTGTTGTTTAGTGTAGCCACTTTCAGTAATTATCTTAGCTGGATCTTTGGATAACTTGCTGCAACTTCTTCATCGGCACTTCCTTCACGTTCCATTTTTACCTTATAAAAATGGTTTCTTTCCTTAAACCTTACCAAACTTTTCTTCTGTTGTTTCCTTAGCTCTTTCAGCCTTCATAAAATTAAAGAGATTAGGCTTTAAGTTAATGGAAATGGCTGGTTTGAGCTATCCAGACCACTCAAACTTTTTCCAAATCAGCAATAAGGCTGTTTCACTTTCTTATCATTTGTGTGTTCATTGGAATAGCACTTTTAATTTCCTTCTAGAACTTTTACTTTGCATTAACAACTTAGAAAATTGTTTGATGCAAGAGGCCTAGCTTATGTCTTCTTTTGACATGCCTTCCTAAGTTTACTCATTTCTAGCTTTTTTTGTGCATGTGATAGGAAATAATTTTATTACATTTTATAGCTTTTTAACAAATTTAAACTTTTCATTTTATATTGAAGTATAGCTGATTAACAATGTTGTGATAGTTTCAGGTATTCAGCAATGTGACATACATGTACATCAGATACCCATAAGTATCATCTGAGATCAGAATTCTTCTTACAGATCATACTAAATTTCAGTTTCTTGTAATTCTTCATTCCTCAACTTTCTAGACCTATAGTAGCCTTTTCTCTCTGGTAGCTTCCCAGCTGCAATTCTGATATTTGGAAGGAGAAAGGAAGTGAAATCAAAGAATACCAAGACTAATGCAAAGAATTCTACTCAAATACCCAAGACTAACTGGTTAAATTATCTCTGGAGAAATGTTGATTATTCATACTTATGTTTAAATATTTCAGTGAGAAAAACTTTGGTGTGAAAAGAATCCTACAGAGGAAAAAACCCTTTCCTTTCCATTATCTCTGTAAGTGTTATTGTGTCAAAGGCAGTGTTGTTGCTCTGAGTAGATGATCTTTGGATATAAATCCAGTACACTGTGGAGATTCTTTTCCTGTCCCTGCCCCCCACAGTCCAGAAAGACCTTCCCCAATGTCTGCTGTAATGTCTGAAATCTCTGTTGTTAGACTTTCTCCTATTTGTGATAAGCATTGTTTTCTCCCTGCAGTGATCTTTTAGAATGCCATCATTCCTAGGAGAGAAAAAAAAATGATAAACATGTATATGTCTTATCATCTTGCTCTCCTTTATGATAAGGACATACCTTGGGAAGCCTGAGAATTTAAAGGAATTGAAGAGGAAGAGGGAAAAGATGCCCCACAGAGCAAATGAGCATTTATTGAGCACTTACTAGATTCTCTAGTAGTGTCCATAAATTTCTATGATGATAAAAATGTTCTGTACCAGTCATAGGTGACTGTTGGTTACTGAGATATGCTTACTGTGACTGTAGAACTAAAATTTAAATTTAATTTTAATCAATCTAAATTTGATTTAAATAGCCACATGTAGTTAGTGCCTACTATATTGGGCAGCATATTTCTAGGCTTTATACTTCATACTTTATACATTTCTTGTCTATATTCATTTCTACATACTATATACATTGTGTATCTACACTTCTTGTGCATGAAGTAGGCAATATTATCTCTATTAAAAAAATTTTGGGAATTAAAGTTCAGATAAATTAAGTAAATTACCTAGTGTGCTGTAGTCCATGGGGTTACAAAGAGTCAGACATGACTGTGACTTTCACTTCACTTCCACATGTATGAGAGGTAGAGTGGGATTTGGGCCCAGGTCTGTAACTGCCTGTAAAGACAAAGTTTCTCACCATTTGTGTTGACATATCTTAGCCATTTTCAGAGACTGCCTTTCTTCCAGCTTGTTCAGTTGCTCAGTCATGTATGACTCTTTGCAACCCCATGGACTGCAGCACATTAGGCTTCCCTGTCCTTCACCATCTCCTGGAGTTTGCTCAGACTCACATCCATCGAGTTGGTGATGCCATCCAACCATCTCTTCTTAGTCATCTTCTCCTTCTGTCTTCAATCTTTTCTAGCATTAGGGAAATAAGTCGGCTCTTTGCATCAGGTGGCCAAAATATTGGAGCTTCAGCTTAAGCACCAGTCCTTCAAATGAATATTTAAGGTTGGTTTCCTTTGGAATTGACTGATTTGATCTCCTTGCTGCCCAAGGGACTCTCAAGAGTCTTCTCCAACACCACAGTTCAAGAGCATTAATTCTTTGGCACTCAGCCTTTTTTATTGTCCAGCTCTCTCATCTATATATGACTACTGGGAAAACCATAGCTTTGACTAGACTGAACTTTGTAGGCAAAGTAATGTCTTGTCTTTTTAATACACTGGTTTGTTATATCTTTTCTTCCAAGGAGAAGTGTCTTTTAATTTCATGGCTGCAGTCACCATTAGCAGTGATTTAGGAGCCCAAGAAAATAAAGCCTGTCACTATTTCCATTGTTTCCCCATCTATTTGCCATGACATGATGGGACTGGATGCCATGATCGTAGTTCTTTGGATGTTGAATTTTAAGCCAGCTTTTTCACTCTCTTTCAACTTCATCAAGAGGCTCAACTCCTCTTCACTTTCTGCCATAAGGTTGGTGTCATCCCCATATCTGAGGTTGTTGATATTTCTCTTGGCAATCTTGATTCCAGCTTGTGCCTCATCCAGCCCTGCATTTCACATGCTGTACTCTGCATATAAGTTAAATAAGCAGAATGACAGTATACAGCCTTGATGTACCCGATTCCTAATTTTAAACCAATTCATTGTTCCATGTCTGGTTCTAGCTGTTGTTTCTTCCAGCTACTATGGAGGAAATAAAGGTTTAGAAATGATGAAATTAAAAGAAATATATACCGTGTATATATATGTATATGCAATCTTTTATCTTATTTGAAAGTATAGTAATTTATGTAGATGAGGAACTTCCCCGGTGGCTCAGATGGTAAAGAGTCAGATTGCAATGCAGGAGACCCAGGTTCTGTCCCTGAGTCAGCAAGATCCCCTGGAGAAGGGAATGGCCACCGACTCCAGTATTCTTGCTTGGAGAATTCCAAAGACAGAGGAGACTGGTGGCCTATAGTCCATGGGGTCACAAAGAGTCAGTCAGGACTCAGTGACTAACACTTTCACTTTCTTTCATGTAGATAATGGCTTCATTTAACTTGAGAGTTGTTTTTTTTCTTCTAAGTTCTGTGTCCTTGGGCTTTGAAAAAACAACCAGATTAAGTAATTGTTTTGCCTCAAAAAAAAAGTCTTTATCTCACAACTTAATATTTTAGTCCTGAAATCTGACTACTAAGAATAGCTTCTTAGGCTACTGAGGTGTCTGCCTTGTGACAGTCAACTGTTACTACTATTATTTTACCAATTTGAGTTAGCTGAGAGAAAGGACTGAATAATATAAACCTATTTGCACTTGGGATTCTGTCTATCTCTTGGTACTAATCAGAGTGTAGGGAAAATCACCAATTTATGAAGGGCTATAGGAGCAATTTCTAGTTCCACTGTCTTTATCTTTTAGGCATTTTAAGTAAATGGAGGCAAGCAAACTCTCTATTCCTGTGCCACTGAAGAGAGGCAAAATAAATGGCTTTTTGAATGCCAGAACCTTTCACCTTCAGAAAAGAAGACGAGAAGTTTATTTTTATGGGAAATAAAACTTTCTTTGTAATAGTAGTAGGGTTTTTTCAGTGTCATTCTAGTTCTAACTCTTCTACTTCCAATTATATATTATAAAAACACTACATGGTTAATAAATGACTAGTTATATCTTGCAGGTCTGAATTTCCTTCCCTAGTTCTGATTCTAGCTTTAATCTCCTCTATTGAAAAGTTTCATTCGTTTAGCCCTTCCCTTATGATATTAATTTGCAATTTTTAAAAAAATGAAGTATTTTTTAAACGATTTATTTTAGTCAAGTTTTAGCTACGGAAGGTGAAATTTTATGTCCTGGAATTCACCTGTGAGCTCAGCTTAGAGGAACATTGAGTATAATTTGACTTTTTACAGGGACTGGAAATTACAGAAGTGATGACAGGAGAAACCAATTCTCTCTGAAGATGAAATATGTGAGTCTTCTGCTCACCTCTTAGCAAATCTATTGAAGTTTTTCCCCAAAGTGAGGTTTTTGTTTTTATTTGTTAACTATACAGGAAGTTCAGATTGTGTTTTCTAGACCCTAGATTTTGTAGGTATTTGTCGCTGGGACTTTTGTCTTAATGAACTCTGGCAGTACCTCTTTAGGTAAGACAGCTCATTTTACCTTTGCCCTGGCACTGAGTCCAGCCATCTGCTCTCGGTCTGGATTCAAACGCAAAGGGAAAATACAAATTATAGCTGACTTGGTGGTGACAGCTGTTGGGAAAAAGAATCATTGTGTTTGATGGTGTCCTTTGGAAACAGACCAGGAGGTGAACCAAATACAATGTATTGTTTCATCTTATAGGTGCCTGCAAGTTAGTTGAAATTTTAATTTCTAACTCATGCACCTATTTCTACTTCTAGAGGAAGCCCCTTCTGTCACACACTGTGTCATCGAAATGTTCTTGGATAAGGGTAGACCAGGACTGAGGTCAATATTTCACTTAACAAAGTGCTTGCATCAGCCAGTGCATTGTGGATGTGCTATTTGTTTCCGTCTGTGTATTTTTAAACCAGAAATGATCTTGGACAGAATTGTATATTGTCTAGGGCAAATGATCATCTTAGTGATACTACTGAACCAATATTTTGTTTTCCCCCCATTTAAAAACCTCTGTGCTAATTAATAATAGCTAGGTAAGGGGGAAAAATTTTATATGAATAAATTTATTCATATAAATTTATTTGAGCAACTGGAATTTTATTCTAAACCATCTGGAGTAAATCATACTCCAGTCTGTTTTTGCAGCTAAGTAGTTACAACTAATTAGTTGTTTACACTTTTTTGTTTTTGGTTTTATTAGTGAACAAATGAAGCTACAGCAGATCCTTAAATATAGTTGTTGAAAGCAGGCTTTTATCTAAAGAAACACCATATTAGGATTGTGATGAGGTGAGTAAAGAGATTTAAGGGTGATATCAACCCTGAAGAACAAGGAGGTTTCTTGTGTTCATTTTTGGGAAGTGTCTGAAATTTTTGATAATTTGGTTTCCAGCTTTGTACTTGGAAACTTAATTTTTGTCTTTCCCCAAAGGTAACTCTAAAAAAACCGATTTTCTGCCATTGGCCAATAAAACTGGAGTATGGGATCAGTGAAAGAGACTTAGTAAAAAGCTACTTCGTTTTCTTCTGTTGGAGAAACTTAGAAAGCTTATTCACTAACCATGAAGCCACATTATCTATTATTTACATCAAACCTTTTCTGGAGCAAAATGAGGCATAAATTATATATTTTGCATTGTGAAATAAACTCAGAAGAACAGGAGAAAGGAAGGCGCTTTAGACTGAATCAGAAGGGCTGAAAAATGCAGAAGGAAACAAAGATTTGTATATCTCTCTAGATCAATATTTATGTAGATAAATGTATCTAGAATTTTAATCTAAAAGAATATAACTGAAAATTTTGAGGTCAAAGTCTGTCAATTTATTTAGAGCAGGAAGAGGCAAAGAAAAGAAGTCTGGGCTATTTTTCAGTAAAGAGCTTATATCCCTGGTGATGATCTGTCCTGTTTTAAACCTGGGACTACTATCAGTTTTACTGATATTAACTACTATTTTAACATGTTTTAAAATATTCCATTGAAATTTTTAATTTTATTTATCATTTAACAACTGCGTATTTATTGTGGGATTTACTACTTGCAAGGCACTGTGATGGGGTAAGGAGAATGATTATAGTATTTGGTGAGCACACTTAATATGCCAGACAGTAGACACAGCCTCTTTTGCTTTTAGACACAGCCTTTTATGTGGGTTATTTTGTTCACTCCTTCAAGAGTCTTGTGCAGTAGCAATTCTTCTGCCTGTCTTCACTACATAATGCAAGTAGAGAAAATGACATGTGAAGAAGTTAAACCTGATTAAAATTTTTTAAAATATCTTGATTTGCTTTCTGATTTCTGTTGTGTAAATGTTCCTACCATGACCAGTTTCAGCCTACCAAGAGTTTAACAAATGCCTTGAAAATTTCTGAGTAGTAAGCTATTGTTTGAGAGCAGGCATGAGCCGGTTTTTTTTTTTTTAACTCATGTAAACTGAGTACTTGCAGTCTACATGTCCTCAAAATACTTCCAGTGAAACTAAGACTTTGTAATACCAGCTGGAAAATAAGAGGAACCATAGAAGGTAGCATAGAGGTTTAGAGCAAAGACATATTTTCATTTAGTTGTTATCTTGTAATTTTAGTTTACAATTAGATATGATTCTATGATGTGGACATTTAAAAAAATGACATTGGTTTTATTCATTAGAATTATTAAAGTCAACCCAAAGTTCATATGAATATAACATTATAAAAATCTGCCATCTTGTTAAATGACTGAAAATTCCTCAGCCTATCATATTTTCAACAATTACTTATTTATGAATTATTCTATTTTCTGGCAAAAATCTAAAATATCATAAAATATTATTTTAAATATTTTAATATTAATTGCAACTTTATGTTTAAGCCAAATAAAAACAATCTTCTTGTATTGCATATACAATAATTGCTTTCTGAATATTCTCTCATATGTCTCTATGAAGTCTCATACCATTCACATTCATATTTATTCTTTTAGCAAATATTTATCACATGAATGTTTATTAACCGCATCTTATGAGGATGCTGCTGTGCTAGTCCATAAGCTTGTATATCCACTGCCTCCAAATAAGGGTGAGAGATAGATGAACAAAAAAATTTAAGTTAGAAATTAGTCAAAAATATAATAGATGTAATAAGTTCATTCCAGTTGCTCAGTCATGTCTGACTCTTTGTGACCGCATGGACTGTAGCACTCCAGGCTTCCCTGTCCATTACCAACTCCTAGAGCTTGCTCAAACTTGTTTCCACTGAGTCGGTGATGTCATCCAACCATCTCATCCTCTGCCATCCCCTTCCCCTCCTGCCTTCAATCTTTCCCAGCATCAGGGTATTTTCCAATGAGTCGGTTCTTCGCATCAGGCGGCCAAGGTATTGGAGTTTCAGCTTTAGCATCAGTCCTTCCAATGAATATTCAGGACTGATTTCCTTTAGGATGTACTTGTTGGATCTCCTTGCAATCCAAGGGACTCTCAAGAGTCTTCTCCAACACCACAGTTCAAAAGCATCAACTCTTCTGTGCTCAGCTTTCTTCACCATCCAACTCTCACATCATAGATGGTCCATAATTTGATGATAAAATAATTCATGAATAATGGTGAGGACATTTAAACGACATTTTGAGTAGTGGGTAAGGTGTAAAGATGTGGAATTAGAGGCAGAATAACTGGAAGTGAAGGGAAAGCATGAGCAACTATTGTTTGGTGTTTTCTGTCCTCCCATTCTTTTTTTTTTTTTTTTTTTTAAGGAGTTCCAAAACAAATTTCTGTTTATTCTAGGCTTGAAAAAAAAACCTCCCATTCTTAAAATGTGCTTTTGGCTCTGAAGCAGCTATACCCTAACAGTCCACAAGGTGGTAGGATAACTCTATCCTTTTCTCCATTTAAATGAAAGTGATACAATATTAACTTTATTCAACCTGTTCAAGTTTTACTGTTTAAGGGTTAGTGCCCCTAGCAAGCTCTTGTTCAAGGGTCAACTAGTTCTTTCAAACTCTTTCCCAAAAGTTCTAGAGCATTTATTTTTTAAGTGGAAGGACATATAGAAGAATAATTTCTGCTTCATTTTTTTTTGCCTGAAGCTGATGATATTTTTGTGCTGTGCCAAGAGTAATATTCTATGTGTAGTTTCTCCACTTGTCAGTACTATTTGCATACAGCTCAGAGTTATTTGCTGAGATTAGGCAACTGGCATTTATGCACCAATGACAAAACAATTAAGAACTTGGTTATATTATTGTATATAACCTCAGCTTCCCTAGATGTTTTCTAGTGAGGCAGTTCTAAATGATCACGAACCTGTGCTGAAAATAGCAGGTGCCTGAACTCTCATGGGTCATTATTTTGCTTTTATGTGGAATCATCTTTAAATTTTTCAAGGAACCAGAGTTGGGAAAGGGAACTCATAAGATGGGGAGGAAAAAAAACCATGTATGTCAGAGCAGCAGTATGAACTGTCCAAATCAATGAATTATCAGAAAGACTTAAAAAATTACCCTATTTTGCTATACTGGATGATTTGCTAATTTATCTTAAGCTCTTAGTTAATAATAATGAAAATTTCTAACCCAAACAGCTGTCTAATGCAGAACTAACCAAGGTAACAATGAAAAGCACTTTATAATATAAATATATTGTTTCCAAAAGGCACTGAGACACCTTGGGGCAAGTGAGGAGCACTCATAGGGGTACTGCAGATTATTTTAAATATTCAACGGGAACACAGTGATACTTAACATCTGTGCAAATTATTAGTTCTAGGATAGTTCATTTTCAACCTCAAATTCTGCTATATTCCTTTTGATTAGGTCATATCTTTGTGTAGTTGGGTTTTGGTGATTACTGTGATTGATGTAAAACAAGTACCAGTGATAACCAATAGGAAGTGAGAGTGAGTTTTCAACCTCTGAGGAGTTGGGTAGTGACCTGTAGGCACACACATCTCATTAGTAAGTAACTATCCTTAGGAAAAAAATAAAAAATTTCAATTTATGTGAATTATCTTTCCAAATGCTATTAAGTGGTTGAGATATAAATAGTTCTTTGGATGTAACAGAACTCTTATATTTTCTCCTGGCCCAAGAATGTCATGAAAAAAGAGTCAGGCACTAAAGTTGGTGCTCAGTGGGTAAGGACTCTGCCCGCAACGCAGGAGACCTGGACTCTTTCCCTTTGTCAGGAAGATCTCCTGGAGAAGGGAATGGTAACCTACTCCAATATTCTTGCCCGGAGAATTCCATGGACAAAGGAGTCTGGTGGGCTACAGTCCATGGGATCAAAGAGAGATGGACATGACTGAGTGACTAACACATACAAGGTTACCATGAGTCAAAAAAGTTTGACAACCTATAGGCTAAATGATTTTTGAAAATCGGTTTGGGCTCTGTTTTTTTTTCCTCAAAAATCTTTTGTATTTTTCTCCATCATTTTACCTTAATGTAATCATGTAACTATTTTTTTAAGCTATGTTTTGTTTCTGCTAACTTTTCTCTCTACCTCTTCCTGATACCTCCCCAATTCCTCCCCAGGTGGGAACCTGATATATGTTGTTAGCAACCTAGTATATATCCTCTTATATTTGTCAAGGATATGCTCCTATAAGATATATATACATATTTATTTAAATATACAAGGCTGGGAGGTATTACTGTTTTATGAAAATGAGAGAATGGTAGTTACAAAAGGCAAATGATATCTGGGCATTATTATGGAAATAATTTTAACCTTGCAGACTTTCTGTAATCATCTCAGAGATCCCAGAAGTTCCTAGACTACAGTTTGAAAATATTTGCAGTACGTGTATTTTTTTATAGCAAATGAAAACATAAATCTGGATTGTAGTGATATACCCATAGTAATTGTTTTTAAGTTCTATGTAAATATTTCATGTCTAAAAATGCTTAATAATTTTTATCTACAATATATAGTGTTATAAATGTAATGTTGTGGTATGTTATGATAGTGTTATGATGGATTTTTCTTAATATTTTCCATTTGCTTTATTGATTGACACTGATAAAATATCTTTTGAACTTATAGTTATTATTATTTTTAGTTTTCTTTACTTATATACTGTGTTGGTTTTGCCATACATTGACATGAAACCGCCATGGGTTTACATATGCTCCCCCTCCAGAACCCCCCTCCCTCCTCCCTCCCGACTCCCTCCCCCTGGGTCATCTCTGTGCACCAGCCCTGAGCATCAGCTCTGGGCTGACGATTGATTTCACATATGATAATTAACATGTTTCAATGTCATTCTCCCATATCATCCCACCCTTGCCCTCTTCCACAGAGTCCACGAGTCTGTTCTATACATCTGCGTTTCTTTTGCTGTCTCGCATGCAGGGTTCTCGTTACCATCTTTCTAAATTCCATATGTATGTGTTAGTATACTGTATTGTATTGTACTGTACTGTATTGGTATTCCCGTCTCTTTCAAAATTTTCCACAGTTTATTGTGATCCACACAGTCAAAGGCTTTGGCATAGTCAATAAAGCAGAAATAGATGGTTTTTTTTGGAACGCTTTTGCTTTTTTGATGATCCAGCGGATGTTGGCAATTTGATCTCTGGTTCCTCTGCCTTTTCTAAATCCAGCTTGAACATCTGGAAGTTCACAGTTCATGTATTGCTGAAGCCTGGCTTGGAGAATTTTGAGCATTAATTTACTAGTGTGTGAAATGAGTGCAATTGTGTGGTAGTTTGAGCATTCTTTGGAATTGCCTTTCTTTGGAATTGGAATTAAAAGTGACCTTTTCCAGTCCTGTGGCCACTGCTGGCATATTAAGTAAACAGGCATATTAAGTAAGCAAAATTAAGATTGTGGGCTTTTACCAAAAAGTAAAAGCCAGTTTCCAAGTCCTTATATAATCTTCTGCATTCTGGATTTTTTTTTTTTTTTTACTATTCTACTGAATTGTTCTTTCTTTATAAAGTGTTTTATGCTACTTTTTGAAAAGGAAGTATGTTCAAATAGATTGAAAAAATCAAAGCCATGTAAAAAGTTTATGGTAAAGATTCTCATACCTACTCCTGTTTTTACCTTTTTTCTTTCTCTGTTTCTACATTTTATTCTACAGGTAACAACTTTTATTATCTTCTTTAAATACGTCCAATTTTTCTTTATCTAAGTACATATTCTCCCCCTCTTCCCCTCCAAAGTTCACTTTATACATATACGATTCTAAATCTTTCTGTGTTATTTCTTTTAATTATTTTCTCTCACCTGAACTATAAAGGTGTTCCCCAGACTTTTTGGCGTTTTGGTCAGACAAACCTGTATGAAAGTGCTGGCCCTACTACTTACCAAGTGTGTACCCCTGAGTTAAACTTGAGGGTCTCAATTACTTTACTTTTAAAATACAAGTTTCTTTACCTATGAGATAGGGTTGCTGTGAATATTAAATGAGGTGATCTATGACTGATAGCATATGGTGGGCAGTGTGTATCAGACTTTTTCCCCTTTCCTCTGCCTTTTTCTCTCTCCCACAGTATAACCACCCTTTCCCATCATCCTTTCCCTGAGGCAAAGGCACTATAACCTCACAGATCACATAATTAGCTCCTGCCCATCTATTCTTCACACTGCAAGTAGAGGGGTCTTTCTGTGGCTTGTGTCCCCTGCACAGAAGATGAACTTCAAAGATCATCATGTGATACTCTTCGTGATCTAGGCTCTTCTTACCTGTCCGGCCTTATTTTATGCAATCTTTCTTTTCTGCTCTGTATTTTTCTCCCTGTCCAGAGGATATTCTTCATTTGACAGTTCATAGATATTTTTCTTTAGGGTCAATTATTAGAGCTTTCTTAGTTTCCTTTGGCGGTATCATATTTACCTGTTTTTTCATGATCCTTGGTTTGTTATGCTGGTCTCTGCATTTGAGTAATGGGGCTCCTCTTCCAGACTTTGTAGGTTTGCTTTGCAGAGATAGTTCTCCACCAATTGGCTTAGTTTGGGTTTCTGGGTGTGTCTATGGTGATGTCTTTGGGCAGATGGTCTGTTTTTGAGTGAGGCAACTACTTGAGCTCTGAGGAGGGGTATGAAGTGTGTGCCACTGGCTGAGAACATCTGGATAAGACTGCTGGCCTGGTTCCCTACCCATGTGCGGTTTTAGGACAGTCTCTGTGGTTGCTACATGGTCAGGACTGGGTACTATAGTCAGTAGCTGATGGGACTATAACTTATTAATAGCTTCCCTTTACTGGCAACAGGCCAGAGCTGTAAAGAGGTAGAGTTTGTGGGCCTAATTCTAGCCTGGTCAGATGTGGCCACCGATTTTGCTCTGCAGACAAGGGAAGTCACAGGCTGCGCTCTGTGTTCAAGTGCCACTATATGTAGGGCTGTTGAATGGGCTATTCAGCTCCAGGTGTGCTCTGGTTAGATTCTCCGGTCAGACAGCTGAATGAAGGCTGTATTCAGTAATGAACAAGACTACAAATTAGATTCCCTGTCTGGGTGCAGTGAAAGAAGCAGCTCTAAAACTGGTAAAGCTTTTGTTGTCTTAACTCAAGCCATCGCACATCCTGTGTTCCCTGGCTAAAGCAGGTCCTCTGGCTTTGCTCTACAAACTATTGGTTCCATTCGCCCTTCTCTCAGCTTAAGCACCACAGGCACACACAACCTCTAGGACTTATCCCCACCAGCCCTCCTGGTCAGATGTGGGCCTGCCCTTCTGGTCAGAAGACTCCCTCCACAATAGGCGGAGGTATGACTCAGCACCTTGCCTGAGTGTGGGAAGAGAAAATTCCTCCTTAAAGGACTCAAATCAGCAGATCTGTATCCTGTCAAGCTCCCTGGCCAGAGTCCACCCCTAGCTTGGTTCTGCAGGTGAGCAAAGCTGCCAGTTGGGATTACTATTAATACTTGGGCACTACACATGTGAACTTGGTCTGACAAGGTCCTTGTTCTGGTTGTTGCAAGCCCTTCCCCGCTTCTCTGTCACAATCACATTCACAGTGTTTGAGCCCCATAGATTCCTCTATGATCTCTGTGGTAAAATCAGAGCAGAGTTCTACTGTGAGAAATCAGAGTAGAGCTCCCCATAAAGAGACCCACAATGCTTTGGAAAGGTAGTTGTCCCCCCGCCTCCAACCCCTGGTTCTCTTTTCCCACCAGAGGAACTGGAAACTGATGGGAGACCTCTCTGGTGCTGCCCTGGCCTGAATAAAGGGCAATGTGGTCAACATGTAGACACTTCTCTTACTCTTCTAATGCAGTCTGCCTTGATGGCTGAAGTGCAGTGGGTACTTCAGACTCACCACTGTGTTCTGAGATGCTCTTACTGGCATTTCGATCTTAAAGAGATGTGAGTGTTACTGTCAGGGAGAGGGAATGACCTGTGTTTTGCCATTTAGTCCATATAATAATAAAATACAGTGATTATAAATACAGGTTTTTTTTTATTATAAGCTTTTTATCATTACATAAAAAAGAAACTAGTGTGAGATTTAAGTGAATTAGCTCTAATGGCAACTCATAATTTTCCTCTATCATTAAGTACACTGTTTAACCTGCTGACTTTTTTCCCTATAATAACTAGACTTTTCCAGTAAAGAAAGTAGTGCAGTAACTTATATTTTTACTCAGATTCCTTGTTGTTGTTCAGTCACTAAGCCATGTCCAACACTTTGCGACCCCATGGACTGCAGCACACCATGCTTCCCTGTCCTTCACTATCTCCCAGAGTTTGCTCAGACTCATGTGCATTGAGTTGGTGATGCCATCCAACCATCTAATCCTCTGTCACCCCCTCTCCTTATCTGAGTAACTATTCCAAAAGCATTTCCTGTTATTGGAACTATTCCATTTGACGACAGTCATATACAAAATTTAAATTCCAAATCACATGTGTTAACAATGTTGAGAATTTGGAATTTATACAATTCAGAACTGGTTGTGTTTAACAGCACTGTAGTTGGAAAGTAATCATAAATATCCTAAAAAAAATTTGCCATATTAACAGTGAAAATTACTTAACTAGCTATATTTGTTCTGTGTATTGAGCTTCTATATCATTAGCCAGCGCCTGGCTATGCTGGGCTATTGAGTTATTGAAAAGTAGTTTTTGAGCTACTTTCTTTGCCCTAGATTCACCTACATTTAACATTTTTGTGTTTTTCTGGTCTTAACAATTTGAGTGCTACATTAAAAAAGGCTTAAAAGCACTCATATTTATATGTGAGATATTGAACATCTGCTTCTATTAACTTTTTAATTCAGCACCCTTTCTTTCAAAGAATTTTTAGGCTCTGAGCTTGTTTCTTTTTGATTTGTATATAAGATCTGCTTGAGTTTTGACCAGTCTGCTTGTCTCCACAAATAATGCATTGTGATTTTAGTACTTCACCCTCAATTATGACTACACAACTAAAGTCAATATACAAGCTATCATATTTCTAATAGAGTTGGTACAAATTTCTTTGGTCCTCATTTACTTGGAGTAAACGTCATCATTATCACTTGATTTACTGCTGCTGCTGCATGCAGAAAAATGAGTGTCTTTTCTGGAAAAAACATTTCAGTGAGGTTTATCTTGGCATATGTAAGTTAGAGTTAAAAATAAAATAATTTTATGTCTTAATTTAGCTTATTAAAGTATAATTTAAAAATAAGCTTAATCTAAAATCATAGCAATTATAAAAATATTATAACAAGTTTTAAAAATAGGAACCTGTATTTTATCAGATTTTTATTCCCTTGTGGGTTACAGGTGACAAATTCATTAGAAATATCACATATTTCAAAGTCTTATTTTGTGCTTCACTAGCATGCAGTTTAGGCCCCTTGCTGCTCACCACTGAGTTTGACAGCATCCAAACTTGTTTATACCTTATTTATCAAAACGAGTCCACTGATCCCATGCTTGGATGTTGTGGCAATGCCAAAGTGTTTGGTAAGTTTCTAAACTCTTTCTATCATATTCTATAGTTATCTTGTCAAGGACTAATAACAAACTACTGGTCCACAGACCACACTTTGAGTAATGCTGGTCAGGCAGATATTAATGGGATGTAATAATACCAACTAATGTATATCAAATTTGTATGCCATGCTCTTTTGCAAACATGTTTGTCTTATTTAATCCTCACCATAATTCATTAAGATATAGATAGTGTTATCATGTCTACTTTACAGATAACAAAAATAAGGCTCAGAGTGGTTTAGTAAATTTCCAAGGTCATAAAGTCTTCCCAGTTGGACTTGGGATTTAAGCCCAGGCCTGTGGACTCCAGAACCTGAGCTCTCAATCTCTAAGGGGTCCTCAACCTCCAGGATCTAATGCCTGATGATCTGAGATGGAGTTAATGTAATAGTAGTAGAAATAAAGTGTGCAATAAATGTGATATGTTTGAGTCAACCCCAAACCATCACCTTCCCCACCTCACCGTTCCCCGGGCCCCCTCGCGCCCCTCCTCCCTCCCCACCCCCACGGCCATGGAAAAGTTATCTTCAACAAAACTGTTCCCTGGTGCTAAAAAGGTGGGGGACTGCTGCCACAAAGCAGTGTCTTAGACCTTACAGGACGAGTTACAGTGGAAAATATGAGATACTAGGTTCTATTCTTAGTTTTGGTGCAACCCAGTTGCATGGCCTTTGTCAAGTCATTTTATCTCTGGGCTTTGGTTTTTCTATCTGAATGTGACATGGAGAGGGTAGAGACATCGATTATGTATTCTGTAAGCGGTGGTGTGCTGGAGGCAATTATTTCATCTCAGAAGAGCCAATTGTTAAATTTACATGCATTTTTTTAGCTGGGTTGATGTCATCTTGGTAGCTTGAAACTGACCATCATGATAGTACTTAAACCAAGGAAATCAGCAAACACTGTAAGTTAGTACTTTCCCTTGGCTATTAAACATTTACTAGCATAACAGCACTGCTTTTAGGTCTCTTCAAGTTAATTCCATATATTTTCAACCTTCCTATCAGGAAGCAACTCCTTTGTCTCTTTATCTCGGGTAGTTAGCAAAGCAGATGAGTATCTAGTACATTTTGGATGATGATGATGATGATGATGAAGTCACCACATCTATACCTTAAAACTTCGGATGGGCCCTGCTAGAAGGTACTTCCCTGGAAATAGTGGCCCCTCAGGGGAAGTTCTTCCTATGGCTCCAGTGACCTGTGTATTGGCCTGGTTTTAGTGGAGATACTCTAACACTGCTTATAGCTTTCTTTCACAATCCAACTGGCCTTTATCACATTATTATGCTGAGTGGGAAAGTATAACACAGAAACAGTACATATGAAGTCATTATCCTTTATGCTAGTTTTATTGAGTTCTGGATTTAAAGAACATTAGTGGTTTTCATTTTTAGCTCATTGCAAGGCCCTACTGTGTTGGTCTAGCCTCCTTTACTAACTTGGATAGCATCCCTGCTGTTCAGTCTCCAAACTTTTTTCCCCTCTGGTTTCCCCTGTCTTTCTGATAAGCTCTTGGTCTCTCTATTGCTTTAACTCATACCCTGTAGCTGCTTTCCTATAGCTAATCCTTATTTTCATGTTCTCTCTTAAACAGTCTTTCTCCTTAGATCCACAGAGTTACAACTGGTTCTTAATGTAATGTTTGGCATACTGCTTTAGCGTACTGGGTTGGCCAAAAAGTTTTTTTTTTTTTATTAAGATGGAAAAACCTGAAGGAATTTTTTGGCCAACCTGTTAATGATTATGCAACTGATGAGGTAATGGAAAGAATCCCAGGCTTTTGGTAAAGGAGACCTAGATATTTTGCTTTTTCTTTTTTCCTTAACCATTTGAACTTTTTTCATTTATCAAATGATGCTGTTAGATTATATTGTGATTCCCAAACCTGCCTGTGCCTCACTATCACCCAAGGAATTTGATTAAAATATAGATGGCCTGTCTCACCTTACTCCAGAACTAATGTGTCTCTTTTGGGGTTGGGGGACAGAGGATGATGTGGAGAGTTAATTTTTTTTCTATATAATGGGTGGTAGAGCTAGAGTTTCAGACAGTTTCCACAGAGACAGAGTTTATTCTTTCATTTCCTTCTTGTAATGGAAACAAATAGGACTACAACCAAGTATTGGTGGAATGTTCTACTGATATTATACTCAAAAATTCTCATTTATCATTGTAAAATAAGTAGTTACCTTTTTAATGTAATAGCATTTATGGAAATTGGTTAAACATTTCTTGTTTGGCGAGTCATCTAATATCTTCTCTGGTTATTGAAGGTGGATTCCTGGTCAGTGAAATCCCCCAGGGGTCTTGAGAGTTGAGAGAAATTACTGTCATATGCTTGTACCCATGAACTACTTGGATGTCATGAGAATCAGGGTTCAAAAAAAAATTTTTTTTTATTGTGTAAGGTAATTAGAGACACAGTGAAATGAAACTGATTTGGGAAATTAGCTTCCTGGGAGTTCTTAAAAGATACAGATTCTCTTCAGATACTAGGATATGAGCAGAAATAAGCCAATGTGACTTTTTCTGTTCTTGTTCCCAAACTCCAGCTTCTGCTCCTTCTGAACTTTGCACCATAGTTGCTGGCAAGGTGACACTTGCTGATTTCAGCAATTAGAGCATTTGTGCGGGGTACAATGTTGATTGTACATCTGACCAACATTTTGCCTTTATTTCTTCCTAAGAGAATTCTGACTTTGACTGAATATCCAGAGAAAGCTCCCCAGAGCTTTGTGCTTTAGAGGTTGTTGGTCTCAGCAGTAGTTAGAGCAGGCAGATTCTGTTTAGGCTGAGCCAGTCATGGTGATTCCAAGTGGACCACATGCTAATGATTGGTTTAGAGGTGATAAATGATTTGTTTTGGCCAATAAGATGTGAGGGTATGTCTGCTGGGGTTTTGGGAAAGGTTTTCTTGTTTTTATGAAGGATGCACCAAAATAGACCTTTTATTTTCTGACTCTTGACATTATTTTGTTTGTATATTTTGCCTGGAACTACTTCCTCTTCTACCACCAGTCTAAGCATGAAGTTAATGCAGAGGAGAGAAGAAGCAAGATAATCACAGGAAAGTGGAGCTGGAGCCCCAGCTCTAACTCTGAATTTCCCCATATAAGAAACAATACATATTATCTCAACAAGTTGAGTCTGTCTGTACTTGCAGACGCTAACACCTGCACCTCTCCTGTCTGTTATTCTACCATGGTCATAGGCTGTTTTTCTAATCACTCATAGCACAAACTGAGGCCAGAATATAATGTAAAGGATGTGCAGTGTGGAGAATAATTTTCAACTACTCGTAACGCAGATCAAAACTGGGTTCTCTCCCTAGGTGCAGTGGACACAGAGATATGACATCCAAGAACTCTGATGGGCAGTGCTTGCCCCAGAGAGCCCTACAAGGTTGTTATCAGGCCTGCATCACAGTGGAACTTCTTGTTTTGTCCTATCTCACCTCCTACTGCTTCCTTTCACTGACGTTCTTTCCTAATAAACACCTTGCTCCCTCCCCACAACCATCTTGGAATCTGCTTCTGGAGAACACAATCTGTGATTCCAGATGAGCTTTCTGTTCCCTTCTGTCCTGTCTCTATGTGGCCAGGAGCACCTCATTTCCCACAGTCATTCCTGATTGCTTTAAACCTTGATGTCCAGGTAAATGGGCCAGGAAGTTCTTAAAAGAAATATCCAACTTCAGTAAAAACTTCTCCCCAGGATGTTTTATAGTGGGGTAGTCAGTTTTTTCAGGGGAAACTCCATTCCTATACATAGGGGACAGAGTCTTGCTGAATAGCTCCAAAAGGACAATCACAAAGCAGTCTGATATTCATAAATATACTGTCTGGTTTATACAGTCTTATCTGTCTTTTTTTAAACCATACTTGATGACTTTAGGTGAACTGTTTAATCTTCTGAACCTCAGCTTTCTCATTCATTGAATAAAAATAACCATTCACCTCACAGAAATTGTAATTAAATAATAATTATATATGAAGAGTACCTAGGACAGTATTGACTATAGCATGCTTTCAATAGAGGTTAGTTTTTTTTTTTTTTTCTGTTTTAACTCCTGCCTTTTCCACCTATGTATTTTGTATCTTGGTGAAAATAAGTTGAAATGAACATCTAGGGCAATCTTGAAGGAAAAAATATAAATGTGATCTTATTAAATGTATGTATAGTCGCTCCTTGGTGTTACATGTAGAAACTCATGTACCATGCAGTCTCTTTTGGCTTCTTTTGTTTAGCATAATTTATTGCTTATTTAGTTATTTTTGACTGTGCTGGGTTCTTGTTTTGGGTAGGCTTTCCCTATTTGCAGTGAGTCGGGGGCTACTCTTCTTTGGGGTGCATGGGTTTCTCACTGTGGTGGCTTCTCTTCTTGCTGAGCACCGGTTCTAGGCATGTGTGGTTCAGTAGTTGTAGTACATGGGTTCATGAGTTGCAGCATCTGGGCCCTAGGCTCTTGGACTTCAACAGTTGCAGCTTGTGGGCTCAAGAGTGTGGGATCAGTAGATGTGGTGCACAGGCTTAGTTGCCCTGAAGCAGTGGGATCTTCCTGGGCCAGGGATCAAACCCGTGTCTCCTACATTAGCAGGCAAATTCTTATCCACCGTGCCACGAGGGAAGTCCTAGTATAATGTTTCCAAAGTTTACCTTTGTTGTAGTATGTATGTATCAGTACTAAATTCCTCTTTATTGCAGAATATTATTACATTCTGTGAATATAGCACAATTTGTCATATCTATTTACCAGTTGATAGACATTGAATTGTTTCAATTTTGGGGTCTATTTTGAATAATGCTGTTATGAACATTCTTCATGCATAAGTCTTTGTGTAGATGTGTATTTTCATTTGTCTTTCACCCAGGAGTGAATTTATGGTAAATTTATATTTACTGTTCAAAGAAACTACCAAACTGCTTCTCAAAGTGGTTGCACTACTTCCTATATTTATTACCTTTGATTTTTGGAATTGTTTTAAGATTAATTATCTGTTGTCTATTAAGGTTCAGAAAGTTGTTAACCACAGTATAGAGTAACTATGTAGCAGACATTCTGATATGACACCTAGATTCTCCTTAAGGACTGAAAGATCTGTTCCTCTACCTTATGGAGGTGCTGCTAGCCGACAGTCCTCAGGTGTGTCAGCCCTCTCCAGAAACTGCCTTTGGCTAGTCTGTCACCTTGTCCAGGGTCATGGCTGCTTCCTAGAGGCAGAATGCATCCAGTGACTAGTTGGTATGAGTCATAGCACTGTCTTTTTGCCCTAGCTGAGGGGGCCATCCAGTTTCAGGGTTCTCTGGGGAGCTGATGGAGGCATCACAGCCCACCTCCTGGCTTCTTTCTTCCCTCCCTCCAGAAGGAGGATTGCTACTCAAACTACTCTAGTAAGCATTCTGCACATTATTCTGTATCTGTCCATCTGAACTGGTTCTTGGAGAAAACCAGTCTTGAAAACAACGAATTTCTACCTTTTAAATAATAGAGATTACACTTATGCTTGTCTTATTAGGTAGATCCCTCTGTTGACAAGAATCAAAGTATCTTGTTGAAGCCTAAAGCCACGTTCTAATCCCTGCATAGAAATCAGCTTCTGTTATCTCAGTATCTACCAAGAGAGGGCAGTGAGATGCTAGTTAAAGTAGCAGAACTGTGCTGAGAATAAAGCAGAGTTTGATTATCACAGAAATTCCCGGTACTTTGCTTTCCAAAATAAAAAAATATATATATTTTTTGCTGACTCTTCATATATATCTAGACATCTGTAGGATATGTAGGAATAACTTCATTTAAAATGCTCTAAATAAAGCAGAATTACAATGAGTTCCCTTTTTTAAAGGACACTTCTAAGCACTGACTGCGGTTTTAATTTTTAATTAATTAATGCTTCATTTGAAACATTTGAACAAAGTAGATTCTTCTTAAAATATAGTTATGGATGACTTATAAAATCATATAATGTTAGACTCCAGGGTTTCTTTAGTTCAGTCTCCCTATTTTGTAGGTAGACATACATGGTGTCAAAGACTTGGTGTGGTTAGTTCAAGAGTACCAAGGAGAACCGTGGCTGAAATTTGGTCAGCGTTTTTTCACTATACCTTACTCCTCTTCCTCTCTTTTAGGACTTTGGTTATTTACAGTTTTTCAGGGAGTTAAAAACACTCATTCATAAAGAAAAACACTACAGAAATCCCCCTAAATGGGATTAGTGATGGGTATTAACGCCAGAGAATTAGGCTGACTATGGTATTTTCAGTGATTGAGTTTGAAATGTTCCAGGATTTGTTTTCTGTCTCTGCATTTACAGTCATTTAAAATATTACTCTTACCAATAGCTGATAATTAACATAATTAATTCAGTCAGATATAATTGGCCAGTTACTATTTTGCATGATTTGGTTTTACTTTGTAGTACCCCAAACTCTTCTCTTGGTGGAATTATATTGTTTAAGAATATAGAACTCTCTAGGAAAGTTCCTAACAAAATACCCTCTAAGCCACCAGGGAAGTACTCCTAACAAAGTAAAAATCAAATAACCATCTTTGTTAATATCAATATTGAGTTTTCTAACCTCTTTGCTTGGCAAAACCAGGAAATATCCTGCACCAGACTTGACTCAGTTTTTTAAAACTAGTTATATTTAGGGAGCTTATATACTGGTGTCCTTCGTTAAAATCAGAGGCAAAGTTCAGTGCCATTTATTTTTTAATGATCTTCTTGCCATGAATTAAAATTCTCCTTATACTCAGTTTTCTTTGTCTCTGTAAACATGTACCCTTGTTGTAACAGAGTCCTAAAGAATTACAATGTGTAATTATAAATGCATTGCTGATTCAGTGGTTCAAGTTTTTCATCTCTTTATCAGTGTGCTTTGCATTTTAGTGGTGTGTGAGTTTGATAACAGAGAAAGGTGAAAGAGAGAGACAGACAGATGGGCAGACAAGAAAGGAAGGGACCATTTCTTTACTGGTCTCTTTTCTTGTTTTCTTTTCTTCTGTATTGAGACCTAGGATCCCTTATCACCTGCAGAGTTGGTTGTGCTTCAGTTACTGTTTCAATACTGAGGTTTCTTTTTAAGAAGCCCAAAGCCATCTTCTCATCTTCAGTTTAGCACCAATTTAGCTTTTCCAGTGATCCAGCTCTGACCTCTGATTTGTTATTTGTTTTCCCTGAACTTTGAGTAAGTGATCTAACTATTCTAAGCCTCTAACATGTGTTTTTTTTTTTTGAGCTTTTATATTCGAGTTTATTCTTCATTTAACTTTTAAACACTACTATAGTTGAATATTAAAACAAAAGCAAGTAGTGAGCATATTATGATTATAGTCCTTCACTCAATCACTACTGCAAATGAAACACCAGCAGTGTTATTCACAGGCCCTACTAAGAGGTCTGACACTGAACACCACCCCGAGGATGATGTTCATCATCCTCATATGCTTCTCCATTGTAATGGCGCCGTCTTTCCTGATTTGGATCAAAGTCCACTAATTCTACCTGGTCCATTTCATCAGTCTCTTCTACTTCCTTCCTCTCAGGCAGAAGTTTTTCCAGCAAAGAGAGTTTATCAGGAGAGAGAAAGCCATTCTCAGGAAAGTTTACCTTAAATTCAATGATTAGGCGACCCTTTTCATATGGCCTTCGATAAATTGGCATGCCTTCATTTAGCACACACTTGATATCTCCATGCTTGACAATCTGACCTGGATGGGAAGTGATGACTATGGTTCGGTTGTCAAGAGTAGATATTGGCTTCTGGAAGCCACACAACGCCTCAACCAGCTGTATGTCCATACACATGAAAAGGTCTTCTCCTCGTCGAGTAAAAACAGCATGGTCCTTCTGATCTAAAACAATGATAATGTCTCCTGGCTCCAGTCCTGGTTCTTGGTCTCCTTCACCATGGAATGTTATCTTCTGGCCATCTTTCATGCCTTTGTCAATATGAACTTCTAGAATTTTCTTTTCTCGAACTATCTTCCTTCCATTGCAGCTTTTACATCTGTCTTTAGGACTGATCCGCTCCCCATGGCCCTGGCACTCCATGCAGACAGACTGAATTTGCTGAACCATTCCAGGTCCTATCTGATGAATTCTTATTTGCATTCCAGTACCTCTGCAATTGGGGCAGCATTCTACCGCTCCTTTCTTACCACCTCGGCCTTCACATTTATCACAAATCACATTCTTTTGCAGAGCGAGTTTTCTTGTTGCACCATTATATAAATCTTCTAAAGTTACTGTAAGTTGATGCACAACATTTTTACCTCTCCTCTCTCTCTGCATCCTGCCTCCTCCTCCGAAAAACATATCAAAGATGTCCATGGGGGAGCCAAAACCACCACCTGCTCCACCTTCTTTAATTGCCTGTTCTCCTCCTTTGTCATATAATTCCCTTTTCTTTGCATCAGAGAGCACTTCGTAAGCTTGAGAAATCTGTTTAAACTTCTCGCCTTCATTTGGATTCTTATCAGGGTGGTACTTCAAGGCCAGTTTCCTGTAAGCCTTTTTCAATTCTTCTTGGGTGGCATTGGGTTTGACCCCCAAAACATCATAGTAAGTGGTTTCTTTCGCCATTTTTTACAGCCGGTGAGCGGGCCGATGCCGGTGTGGGGGAGCGGGAAGGAGCGCGTTGCTGGGCGCAGCTCGGGCAGCTGCCGCTCCTCTGCTTCTCTCCGAGCGTTCTGGAAAGTTCCCGCCTCTAACATGTGTTAAGAATACCCAGCTCACAGTTTCAGTGTGCGATGGTAGCTATGAAATATTTAACACACAACATTCAGTCAATATGTGGTATCATTGCTTCATTGTAAGAGCTTCACCTTCAAAAATTTCCTTCTTTTTAACTGCTAGTTGCATGGAGTATAGATAAACTAGAGCAGCTTATGTTATTATATGTGCTCTTTGTCTCCCGCTTCATCCCCAAATAGGTGGAACCCTAATAGGGTCAAATCATCCAAGAGCAGGGATGCATGTCTGGTAGAATTTCAGGCATCAACGAATCAAATGGAAGAGTCTGGTGGAGTGTCTTTGTTAGGTTTCTCATGGCTTCCGAAATTATTCCACATGAGGAGTTTTCCTCTTTTGCCTTTGAGCATGACTACTGAGTTTTGAGAAACTTGAATTTTTGATTGTCAGGGTGACTACTTCATTCATTCTTTCTTTTGCATGCTTCAGGCCTTTAGTCTCTTCTCCCCTATTAATGGTGCCCTATCTTTTTCATGTATCAACTAATTTGAAACATGGCACTTTTTAAAGATTGCTTTGTATTTGCATGTATCTACTAGATATCCTTTAATTATGATGCATGACTAAAATTTTATTTCTATATTTAAAGCTTGAAAATTTCAATGCTGTAGTTCCAATACTTTGATAAGTGCATGTTGCTAAAAAATAGACTAGTTAAGCCTCAGATTTCTAAAATACTATCTTGTAATTCTTTCATTTTAAAATGAAGATTTCCCATGGGATTTCCCATGGGATTTCCCAGGTAGGAATACTAGAATGGGTAGCCATTTCCTCCTCCAGGAGATCTTCCTGATCCAGGGATTGAACTCTTGTCTCCTATGTCTCCTGCATTGCAGGTGGATTCTTTACCACTAGTGCCACCTAGGAAGCCCCCAGGGTTTGGCTACATTGTCTTTAAGATAAGCAGTCTTGGAATTTCTGAAAACACAAGCAGAAATTCAAAAGTAAAACAAAAAATTTAACACAGAGCTTTCCATGTTCCCACCAGATGCAGAGGACACTTTTTTGTCCTATTTACTAAATGATGAGAGTTGGGGTCAAATGTGTTACAATTACTACTGTAATGATGTCTGATATTGGTTAAGTATCTCTTTTATAGTCTGAGAGTCAGGGTGCTCCTTCTCTGACATATCCCTTTCATTTACAATGAGCCTAGTTTCTGATGATATCCTTTTAAACAGTATCCATTTTATCACCCAATTAATCAAGCTTGATGGAAAACCTAAATGGAATGTTATTTTTCTCAAAAGAAAAGCACTTTAAAGGTAGTGAAAGGGCAGCTGAGTTAGATGTTTGCAAGTCATATCTGTGGAAAAATAAAATATGTGCCTTTCCATGCTGCTTTCCCCTTATTAAAGTGTTCTGATGCTGCAAATTACAAAAACACTTATGGCTTATGAAATTCTCATTACCCCAAGCCCCTTTTCCTTTAATTGTTAGTGTGGTAATGAGTGATGGCAAGAAACGGACTCTGGTGTTTTGAAGAGGCATAGTACTAATGCTATGGCTTGTGGTGGCTCTTTTATTAAAAGTCTCACTGTTTCTTTCCAGTGACTCCCTAATTAGCTCAGGCTCGGGCCCAGAGGACTGTGCATGGCTGTATTTAACTGCCTGGAAAGTGGCTCTGAAAAGATGCTGGCTCAGCATAGTAACTGGGTTGTATCCTGGCTGCCTTTTGGGTGAGAGCTTTATTTTTAACTCTACTCCCTGCTTCAGATGATGGCTAAAGTTAGACTACAGTGAGGAGAACTTGGTTTTATTCCTAGACCTTTGCTTCCTACTTGATAGTGTTCATAACCATTTTCTTCTTCTCTTTTGCTACTAAGAGGTGGAAATAAAATGATAGACTTCTCTGAAAAATGTTATGTGCACAGTACTTAAGATTTGCTATGTGTTTCTGTGTCTATAGCTCTTACAGGAACAACTATGTCTTCTTTTATTCAGTCTTCTATCAATGAGTGATGTAATAAATAAATAAAGAAATACAAAACAAAATAAGCAATTCAGTTGCAATTTCAGGGTGGGAAAGAAGCTATAAATACATAGAAAATAGCACATCCTTGCCCACTAAGAGTGTGTATCTAAGTATAATATAAGGCAGACTGAAATAAGGGTCAGAGAGCTTAATAAGGGGATCAAGTAATGTTTTCTGGAAAATGTGTTTTGTGGGTGACGTTTTTAAAGATGAAAAGGGTTTTCTAGGCAAAGAATAGACTGGGGATATCTCCCAGTTATGAAATGAGAAGAGTCATGGCAAGGCTTGGTGACCAGCGTTGGTGAATGTGGCAATACATGATTGAATGTACCAGGAGACAAAGCTAGAGAGACAAGGAGGGTCTTGAATCTGCTAGGCTAAGGAATTTTAATATTTTATAGTACTGGGTCTCTCCCAATCGTGTTTGAAATCTGTTGAAATATTTCTTTCTTTGTCTTTTGTAAAACATCATATACCTATTACTTGAATTATTTTGGAGTCATGCTCTTAGTTTCAGAGCAATACATTTTAGTGAAGCAGAAATCATTTGGAAGACATATCCATGATGTCATTTGTCTTATTTAGTCATCTCCAGAAGGAGTGACTTAAACTGATCAAGTGAGGTAATATACATGAACACTTTAAAAAGAATAATGTCAAATGGTAGATTCTAACATTCTGAGGAAAACCCTTGACCTTTATATTATTATATGGACATTTATTTAAAACTTAGCATTGTTTTTATTTTCCTTTATTCCACACCTTCCACCTTCATTAAAAATTAAAGACAATACAATAACATTAAAGAAAATTTGGAAACAGAAAGGAAAATATATACATAAGTTCCCTTCTTTCATTGAGCTACTTCCAACACTGTAGACCTGAGTTAGAGCAAAGTTGGATTTTGGCTGTTTTTGCCAGGCTGGCTGGCATTTGTTCTCTTTTCTCCTTGAGTATCATTCTGACTTTCTCTGAAGAAAGAAGCTACTCTTGGACCACATGGTTGGTGTGAGACTGACATTTTGCTTTGTCTGAAAGGATCATGGCATGGCCACATGGCAGTTGGATCATTCTAGTTTTGATGGTCGGTTTAGGGATGGACATGTGGTCAAGCTAGGGCTTCCCTGGTAGCTCATTTGGTAAGGAATCTGCCTGCAATGCAGGAGACCCCAATTCGATTCCTGGTTCAGGAAGATCTGCTGGAGAACGGATAAGCTACCCACTCCAGTATTCTTGGGCTTCCCTTGTGGCTCAGCTGGTAAAGAATCCACCTGCAATGTGGGAGACCTGGGTTCAAACCCTTGGTGGGAAGATTCCCTGGAGGAGGGAAAGGCTACCCACTCCAGTGTTCTGGCCTGGACGATTCCATGGAATCATAATGACCATGGGGTTGCAAAGAGTTGCACATGACTGAATGACTTTCACTTACATGTAGTAAAGCTATGCTATTCAGAACCACAGACTCAATTCTGTGACTTTTGTTAGAACCTTTGGAAAAGAAGCATGCTTCCCCTGTAGTTGCTGAGATAATAGAATATAAGCCTACAGCTACCCAAAGTCATCTTGCTACCCCTTGGCTAAGAATGGGGCCAACTCGGGGGAAAACAGAACCAAGACCCCGAGAGAAAGAGAAAGTGCTTTCTAATGGCACTGCTTGAGAAGCAGCCATGCCAGAAATTGCGTTACAGTCATGGATATATTTAAGTTATGCCTGCCAATAATTTTCTTTTTTGCTTTAGCCACTTTGAACTGTATTTCTGTCATTGATGAACACACAGAGAAATACTGGAGGTGTTAGAGTTTGAACTCAGAGGAGGAAGATTATCACTGTGAGCTGCAGTGGTCTGGGAAATCAAAATGTTGGCAATGACATTTGTAAAGCTCTGAAGGATGGCTCAGATTGCATTGTTTTATGAGACACAGCCTCTCAATCCTCTGACAGAATGTGGTCCACTGGAGAAGGGAATGACAAACCACTTCAGTATTTTTGCCTTGAGAACCCCATGAACAGTATGAAAAGGGAAAAAGATAGGAAACTAAAAGATGAACTCCCCAGGTTGGTAGGTGCCCAATATGCTACAGGAGATCAGTGGAGAAATAATTCCAGAAAGAATGAAGGGATGGAGCCAAAGCAAAATCGATGCCCAGTTGTGGATGTGACTGGTGATAGAACCAAGGTCTGATGTTGTAAAGAGCAATATTGCACAGGAACCTGGAATGTTAGGTTCATGAATCAAGGGAAATTGGAAGTGGTCAAACAGGAGATGGCAAGAGTGAACGTCAGTATTCGAGGAATCAGTGAACTGAGAAGGACTGGAATCAGTGAATTTAACTCAGATGAGCATTATATCTACTACTGTGGGCAGGAATACCTTAGAAGAAATGGAGTAGGCATCATCGTCAACAAAAGAGTCCAAAATGCAGTACTTGGATGCAATCTCAAAAATGGCAGAATGATCTCTGTTCATTTCCAAGGCAAACCATTCAATATCATGGTGATCCAAGCCTATGCCCCAACCAGTAATGCTGAAGAAGCTGAAGTTGAACGGTTCTATAAAGACCTACAAGATCTTTTAGAACTAACACCCAAAAAAGATGTCCTTTTCATTATAGGGGACTGGAATGCATAAGTAGGAAGTCAGGAAACACCTGGAGTAACAGACAAATTTGGCCTTGGAGTACAGAATGAAGCAGGGCAAAGGCTAATAAAGTTTTGCCAAGAGAATGCACTGGTCATAGCAAACACCCTCTTCCAACAACATAAGAGAAGACTCTACACATGGACATCACCAGGTGGTCAACACCAAAATCAAATTGATTATATTTTTTACAGCCAAAGATGGAGAAGCTCTATATGGTCAGCAAAAACAAGACCGGGAGCTGACTGTGGCTCAGATCATGAACTCCTTATTGCCAAATTCAGACTGAAGTTGAAGAAAGTATGGAAAACCACTAGACCATTCAGGTATGACCTTAATCAAATCCCTTGTAATTATATAGTGGATGTGAGAAATAGATTTAAAGGCCTAGATCTGATAGACAGAGTGCCTGATGAACTATGGATGGAGGTTCGTGACATTGTACAGGAGACAGGGATTAAGACCATCCCCAAGAAAAAGAAATGCATAAAAGCAAAATGGCTGTCTGAGGAGGCCTTATAAATAGCTGTGAAAAGAAGAGAAGTGAAAAGCAAAGGAGAAAAGGAAAGATATTCCTATTTGAATGCAGAATTCCAAAGACTAGCAAGGAGAGATCAGAAAGCCTTCCTCAGCAATCAATGCAAAGAAATAGAGGAAAACAACAGAAAGGGAAAGACTAGAGATGTCTTCAAGAAAATTAGAGATACCAAGGGAACATTTCATGCAAAAATGGGCTCGATAAAGGACAGAAATGGTATGGACCTAACAGAAGCAGAAGATATTAAGAAGAGGGGGCAAGAATACACAGAAAAACTATACAAAAAAGATCTTCACGACTCAGATAATCATGATAGTGTGATCACTCACACTCAGCTAGAGCCAGACATCCTGGACTGTGAAGTCAAATGGGCTTTAGGAAGCATCACAACAAACAAAGCTAGTGGAGGTGATGGAATTCCAGTTGACCTATTTCAAACCCTAAAATATGATGCTGTGAAAGTGATGCCCTCAATATGACAGCAAATTTGGAAAACTCAGCAATGGCCATGGGACTGGAAAAGGTCAGTTTACATTCCTATCCCAAAGAAAGGCAATGCCAAAGAATGCTCAAACTACCACACAATTGCACTCATTTCACACCCTAGTAAAGTAATGCTCAAAATTCTCCAAGCCAGGCTTCATCATTACGTGAACCGTGAACTTCCATATGTTCAAGCTGGTTTTAGAAAAGGCAGAGGAACCAGAGATCAAATTGCCAAATTTGTTCATCATTGGATTATCGAAAAAGCAAGCGAGTTCCAGAAAAACATCTATTTCTGCTTTATTGACTATGCCAAAGTCTTTGACTGTGTGGATCACAATAAACTGTGGAAAATTCTGAAAGAGATTGGAATACCAGACCATCTGACCTGTCTCTTGAGAAACCTGTATGCAGGTCAGGAAGCAACAGTTAGAACTGGACATGGAACAACAGACTGGTTCCAAATAGGAAAAGGAGTATGTCAAGGCTGTATATTGTCATCCTGCTTATTTAGCTTATATGCAGAGTACATCACGAGAAACGCTGGGCTGGAAGAAGCACAAGCTGGAATCAAGATTGCTGGGAGAAATATCAATAACTTCGCAGATGACACCACCCTTATGGCAGAAAGTGAAGAGGAACTTAAAAGCCTCTTCCTGAAAATGAAAGAGGAGAGTGAAAAAGTTGGGTTAATGCTCAACATTAAGATAACTAAGATCATGGCATCTGGTCCCATCACTTCATGGGAAATAGATGGGGAAACAGTGGAAAAAGTGTCAGGCTTTATTTTGGGTGGGCTCCAAAATCACTGCAGATGGTGATTGCAGCCATGAAATCAAAAGATGCCTACTCCATGGAAGGAAAGTTATGGCCAACCATAAGTTATGGATAGCATATTGAAAAGCAGAGACATTACTTTGCCAACAAAGATCCATCTATTCAAGACTATGGTTTTTCCAGTAGTCATGTATGGATGTGAAAGTAGGACAGTGAAAAAGGCTGAGTGCTAAAGAATTGATGCTTCTGAACTGTGGTGTTGGAGAAGACTGGTGAGAGTCCCTTGGACTGCAAGGAGATTCAACAAGTCCATCCTAAAGGAGATCAGTCCTGGGTGTTCATTGGAAGGACTGATGTTGAAGCTGAAACTCCAATACTTTGTCCACCTCATGTGAAGAGTTGACTCTTTGGAAAAGACCCTGATGCTGGGAAGGATTGGGGGCAGGAGGAGAAGGGGACGACAAAGGATGAGATGGTTGGATGGCATCACTGCCTCGATGGACATGGGTTTGGGTGGACTCCAGGAGTTGGTGATGGACAGGGAGGCCTGGCATGCTGTGGTTCATGGTGTCACAAAGAGTCGGACACGACTGAGCGACTGAACTGAACTGAACTCCATCATGCTCTGGGTTTGTGCTGAGTAGTGTGCATCCTCCTACCTGGCACAGGGATGACACACTTCCTTGTACCCTCAAGGTCAGTTTTTAGGAAAGGAGGGACAGCCACTCCACGTTTATGCTGTCTGCTTGGCATGAGACATGGCTTAGACCTACTTCAGCTTAAAATAGCTCTGAGTGCAGAGAAGATTGGAGACGCCATCAGTTATGGCCATTTTGATAAGAGAGACAGACTATGTTATATACTTGGTTTCTCCCTTTGTTCTCATGCCAGACTATTTTTCCTGGTGCGTCTGGCTGATATGAACATCAAGAACAGCCTGAAAGAACAACCTGTAGACTGTATACAGAGATGGAGGGGGATACTTGCTCTGAACCTTTAGAACCAAACAGTAGAAACGTCTCCTGTCATCCCCTGGCTCTATGTGTTGGTGCTCAAGTGCCAGCAGCACAGGCGCTAATTGTGGCACCTTTGGAAGAAGTCTGTGTGTGTCACTGGGGCTGTGCTTCTACTGCACACTGTAAGCGTGAGCAGGAGTGAAAGTAGCCAGATTTTCCGAGCCGGCTTAAGCTCTGATGTCCTTCACGCTGCTGACTTTGGCATCTCTCTTGCCGTCGAGCTGTGATTGCAATCATCATCTCGGCAGGCATATCACAGCTCTAGTTAGGCTGCAGATGGTTTACACCCAAGCCAACAGAAAATGTGCATAATCCATGGGCTAACAGATCCTCACAGATCCTCCAGAGACAGCAGGACATGCAACCCATGCCCAAGCTGCTTTCATTTCTGCAAATTCCAAACTGGTTAGACAGTGAAGGATCAAAAGCAGGTATTTAGGTAACAGTAAAGAGGTAGGCTGATTATGTGGTGGAGTGGCTTTGCATTTTAAATTGAATTTATGTCTTTCTCCCTTTCACTTACTTGTCCTTTTATCTAGTTCTGAATCCCAAACCAAATGTTACTACTCCAGTAAGTTCTAGTTAAACAGAATGTTTCTCTTTTTTTTTCCTTTTTCCTTTTTTTTCCTGTCCTCACCTCTCCTTTTTCCCAACCCTCTCTTTCTTTTCTGTGCATGTTATTGATTCCACTCTTATGAGAAAATTAGATTAAAAAAACAAACAAACACTAAAGCAGTCAAGGCAAGCTGGTACAGAGGGAAGATCACCAAATGTCTTTTTCTCCTAGCTTCATCTTTATGCTCTGTGGACATTAGTTTCCAGATCTATAAAATGAAAAGCTAGGAACACTATATTATTTTGTTACCATTGTTCTAACAAATGATCATAAACTTAGTGACTTAATACAAATTTATTATCTTACAGTTCTGTAGGTAAGAAGTCTAATACAAGGCTCATGGGCTAAAGTCAAAGTGATAGCAAGGTTTCATTCTTTTCTGGAGGTTCTAGGGGAGAATCTGTTACCTTACCTTCTCCATCTTCTAGAAGCCACTACCTTCTTCAGTTTGTTGCCCTTTTCTTTCATCCTCAAAGCCAGAAACAGCAGGTCAGATCCTCATGTCCTATCTCTTTGACCTACCCATTTGGCCTTCCTCTTCTATTTTTAAGGACTCATGGGATTAGGTTGAGTCCACCAGGATGATCCTAGATAATCCCCCCATTTCAAGCTCCTTAATCTTAATCACATCTGCAGACTCCCTTCTGCCCTGTTGGGTAACAGAGTCACAGGTTTTAAAGAATCTGTCTGCAATGCAGGAGACCTAGGTTCGAATTCTGGATTGGGAAGATCCCCTGAAGAAGGGAATGGCTACCCACTCCAGTATTCTTGCCTGGAGAATTCCATGAACAGAGGAGCCTGGCAGACTACAGTCACTGGGGAGACAAAGAGTCGGACCCGACTGAGTGATTTTCACTTTCACGTCTTTGGGGAGGGTTCAGTATTATTCTGCTTACGTGTTAGTGAATCCCTAAGTCTCTCTATATATTCAATTCTCTTTGTGGAAGCTTCCTGTCTTCCTATCTTGTACTATAGATGAAGACTATGATCTAAGTCTACCTCAAGTTCAACTCAATCTCTGATAACCAAACTGGTAATTGATAGGGCAATTTAGGTTCATCATCATGCAATTTAGCTTATATGTTTTAAAAATGTCTGTTTAATTGAAAATTTGAAATTTCACATAAAAACATCAATTTCCAGCTTCTCTCAAAGGAGCAACAGCACCACCGCCAGCAGCAAAATAGGAGAATTGGATCATACTAGGCTATTTTTTTTACCCTTCACATGATGACCCTTAACCAGAATTGAGTAGTGCCTATTGGTTATCTTCTTCAGACAGGTATTTTGTACTTGTTTGGTCTCTGTGTGAGCATTTGAATTTTCTAGCTCTGTTCTAGCCCTTCTGTTTCTTCAGCCCTACTATACAATTGCTCTTCACCCAGATGACCGAAAATTACTGCACATGCATGAAGTTAAAATTATACTTTATCCACTAATTATTGAGCTAGGCAAACAGATTACTGTATTTTATCTCTTTCATTTTTTTTTCTGGTTCAAAAACAATACATCTATTATGGCATTTGAGAAAACTTTCTAACTCACCACAACCATACCTCCTCCCTTGAGGGTTTCAGTTAATTGAGGTTTTCAATATTATTAGCTTCCTTCTGTTTATAAAAGAAAAATGAAAAATGGTAACTGTCTTTTGTAGGTAGTAATTTATGGGTTGTTTTAATAGCCTTCGTTTTGAAAATGTATTTTCGAGCTTTCCAAGGTGCAGGTGATACTTTTATAATATAAAAATATTTAGTGGAAGTTATTTATTTCATAAACATCCTTTTGCCACTATGCTTTGTGCTGCTACTACTGAGCTCTAGGCAAAGAGAACTGAATGGAAAATTATTCATTGCTTGGTATTTTGAGACTTGCAATTCCCTTCCTAGATTATTCAAGGCCAGTTATAACCCAAAAGGCAAGGCGCTGAGATTTATTGATAGGAGAAAAAAACAAAAAAAACAAACAAACCATAGTCCCCAAAAGTTACATATCCCACATCTAATCCAAATATTACTTTGATTAAAAAGCAGAAACATGTAAATAATTCACATCTGAGATTTTAATTCTGTATTGAATGATCATATCATCCTAAATAATTATATACTCAACAAAAGCTATCTTTTTGTTTTCTGAAATATGTAGATCAAATGGGGTGCTCTTCATTTAAATTCAAATTGTGATAGTCATGAAAGTTCAGGAGCAATGGAAAGAAACTTTGCTAGAGATAAGCAGTGTTCATTCTCAGTTTCTTGAAGGAAACATAAGAGTTGGAATATAAACCAAGAATTAGTTACATAAATTGAGCTTATGTCTTAAAAAGCTTTCTAACAGTGACTTTTTTCTTACACTACAACTTACTGAATACGTAAAATTTGGCTGGATCTTAAAAAATTTGAACCTTTATGGAAAAGCACATAATTAAGTCAAATTGGTGATGAATTAGGTTGAAAGTTAGGTGATATAAATCAAATGTTCCCTAATTCTGGCTTCAGAAGAGCAAGCAGCCAGTGGAAAGGTTGGTGTTTTACAAAAGAGTATACCATGAACACTTTTGTAGAGGGCATCTTTTTGTATTTAAATATCAAGAAACAGAGATGAAATTTCAAATTATATGTTGACTGCCTGAATATTCACCAAGTCAGACAATTTGCAGTTTTTTCATCATAGAGGTAGAGTTCCTTCCTGTGCCAAGATTTTCCACTGTACCTGGTGAAAGAACAGACTTTCCCTTTTATTGAAGAGGTTGGCTGGGTGCATATAGTAAATTGGAAAGAAAGTGGTTTGATAGAAACTGCTTGAGGTTGTAACTTTCAATTTTCCTAGTTTTCGTTCTCTCCCTGAGACCTTTGAGTTGATTGTACCCGTGAAAAAGGAGAAAAGGCAGGCTGGTAATGAGCTTGGCTGCCTTCGTTCTCCATTCCTGCCACTCAGGGTTTTATTTTTCAATATTTGAAAGTTCAGCAGTTTCAGAAGGGTAAATCTATTTAAGGATTACTTTGTTTTTGCATTTTGGAAGAAAAATAATGTGGGAGGTTGTACAAATGTTTTTTAAACAGCTCAGGGTGTGCGTTTGTGCATGTTTGAAGGGGAATCCAAAACCTCCCGCAGAAC
The DNA here is from genome assembly GCA_007570785.1 of Antilocapra americana. NCBI lineage: Eukaryota > Metazoa > Chordata > Mammalia > Artiodactyla > Antilocapridae > Antilocapra > Antilocapra americana. The sequence goes on from ML660201.1 coordinate 19,437,803, forward strand.
TATTATTTGCTACTTTGTTGTTACTTTTCAGGGGATTTGGTTGTCCCAGAAATAACACTTATGTAGCCCAAAGAAAATAAAAGGACATACTGGAAACATTTAATTATATTTCTATTTTGCAGATACTGTGTATTTTGTAGGAGATTAGGATCTTTTTCAGAAATATATTAATTATTTTCACATAAAACATCCAAAATTACACATTTATTCATTGAATTATGTCAGTGGGGTAAGGACTATGAGGAAATTAGGATGGAAACTGCCACTCTTTATATTCGGAGGCTCAATAGAATGCATCGTTAACAGTTAACTAAAATTATCATGGTATTTGGTTTGCTACTTGTCAAAGACAAATGGCATCCAATTCTGTGAGAGAACATAGAGCTTATTTATCTCCCTACTAATTTTCCAAGCCAATCTTTTAGAAAGACATCTGAATTGGGAACAGAAATCCCTGTCTGCCATGCGGCTCAAGGCACATGAGCAGGTGTCACTCAGTGAAAAAGGAAGGAATAATGGAATGAAAGCTCTTACACATGAGCCACCATGGCCTCTGTGTCTCCCTGTTTGAATGTATATGACACTTCTTTAAATCCACTGATCCTCTCCAGCAAGTCTGCAGGCCCCAGTGGGTGCAGTTTTGGCATGTCTGTTTTTTTTCTGTACCAAGAAAACGTGTAGTTTCTTGGAATATGTTACTTTCATAGACCTTTTCTCTGCCTGGATCTTGTCTCCCTCTGTCTATAATCCCCTCTTTCTCTACTACAGCTTCCCCATGTTGGTTGAGTATATGCTGAAAGTTTGCATCCTCCTCAGATTCTAGGTGGAAACAGGACAAAAGCCCCTTTTACTCTTGAATTTTCAATGTGTAGCTGAGGGAGGGCTGTTCCTAGTACCCATTTTCTGAATCTAGGAATGAAACCTGGGTCTATGGACATGTGTGGGAGGTGGTGAAAGGAGCCCTCAGGTACATCTAACTCTTCCTTTTCCCCTCCAGCTGCTTAATCCACCTCAGGAATGGTTTTGAGGGCTTTCCTTTGTAGTGAAAAATTGCACTTGCATCATATCCTCTATCTTTTTTTTAATCTACTGCTCACAGGAAAAAAAAAAAAAAAGATACCTTAAAGTAGCCCCTGGTTTTTAATATAAAGAGAGACGTCTGGAATTTAGGCAACCTTTTTTCCTCCTAAGTGTGTAGTTCTTGATGTTGAGGTCTATTACTTTCGTGAGTGCTACCCTTTTTATGACTTAAGTTGAGTTTGAGCAATGACTGCTCTGTTTCCTGCCCTCTAGTAGCTGCTGCTTCAGCCTTACAATGGCTAGCAGATCACAGGGGCTATAAGACTTAGGCAGTATGAAAATATATCAGACAGTATGCAAACTGTTATTCCATGAAATCAATACTACTAATAGCGAAAGCCGAACAAATACCACCACCACCACCACTTCCACATTTGTGTGTCATTTTCTGTCTCACAAACCATGTTCTAATGAAATGTTTAATTCTTTCCACAACTTTGCCAAGTAGCTTTCTAAAGTTCCTTTTTGTATGAGGAGATTAAGACAGAGAGATCAAGGGGCAAGCCCAAGATTATTTATGTTGAGAGTTTTCAAATCTAGACTGGAACTGAGGCATTCTGATTCCAGGTACTCTTTGCATTTTATCAGACTTGATTTCTGCATTAGTAGGTCTTGTGGCAACTTGTCTGGGTCATTACATTCTTCTGCTTCATGCTTTTCTAGGCCTTCAGTTCTTGACTGACTCCTTCTGTCTGTTTTGAAACTTGCTCCTCTTATTTTAGTCTGGACGTCAGCTGCTTGCTCCAGCTTCTGTCTTGCTTAGATTAACTGGCATTCCAGATCTCCAGCTGGACTTCTCACCCCATCTAATCCTCCTCTGCTTGTTTACTACAGTAGATTATAATCGGATTTCCTGAAAGATTAATGTAGTGAATAGTGAACAATGCCCCTTTCTAAAATCCCGAATTCTAATTTTAGAACCTAGTATTAATAGCTTTACATAGAAATCTTTATTGGTATTTTGTATCCTGTTGATTTCATTCTAGGATTAAGTTAAGAGTTGAATTAATTTCTGATGCTCATGGTATAACTGAGGACATACTAGCTCCGAGTGTGTGCATGCGTGTTAAGTCGCTTCAGTCATGTCCAACTCTGCAGTCCCTATGGACTGCAGTCTGCCAGGCTCCTCTGTCCATGAGATTCTTCAGGCAATAATACTGGAGTGGGTGACATGCCCTCCTCCAGGGGATCTTCCTGACGTAGGGATTGAACCTATGTCTCTCACATCTACCTGAGTTGGCAAGCAAGTTCTTTAGAATGGGCCATATGTGGAAACTGTAGAACATATTCCTCAGAACAGAATCTTTTGTGCAATGGAGTTTGCATAGTAAATTAAATAGTGGGCCTTGACTCAGGTCCCACTGCTGTTGCTGACCCAGTGTTTCACCATCTAAGCAATGGGACAATGCAGACTATATGTCTCCTGTGCCATGTATGTCATGTTATTTTACTATTTGCATAGACTCCATGTAAGTGGCAAGGTAGAAGATAATACTTAAAACACAAAGTCAACTCATAGATATGCCTTGAAATCAATTGCCCATGCTTAAAGCTCCATAGGTAATAAGGACTCATTAACCCTGAAACAAATGGGTTGAACTTAACTAAAAATGAATTGTGTGTTAAGAAAATATGTAATACAAAAACTGTAGATCCATGACCTACAGAATTAGTCTGTGCTTCTTCAGGTTACCGTTATATTTTCCCTTATTCTTCTATCATAGGAAAATATGAAAATGTCAGGAGTTAGGGGGCATTTGTCTAAAGCTCGCAGCTTAATCACTTCTCTTGATGGCTGTACAATAGCTTCAGTTAAAAGACATCAGGAAATAGAAAAGCAAAAGTCTCAGATGACAATGACAGCTATAAAGGCATGGGAGTTTCTAATGAATCTCTGGATCAAAAAGTCATATACCAAGGCCAGCTTTTATAAAAATTGTGGCAAAAATGTGAGAATGTAATTATATCAGTGGACAGAGTAGCAAAAGGTTGTGGGGTCAGGGGGAAGCATTTTAATAGGGTTCTCTATCACAAAACAAAGGCAGATGTATTTAGCAGAAGTAATACGAGTCAGCAACTGGTTCTCATTTTGTGCCAGAAGAGAGGAGGTCCTGATAATTACTGAAAATTTGAATAGACCTCTGAAAGATAGACTCAACTCTGCTAAGGGAACAGCATCATGATCTAAGTTAACTAGTTATCAGAATTATTTAACTCCTGTAGGGACTAGGGACTTAAAGTAGACAGAAAATCAAAGAAACACACTGTCACTTGGGGTAGTTAAAATATTTTAAAGTATTTTGGTTCTTTGGAGTGCTGTAGTTTTCATTTTTTCTCTTTAGACTCTCAATATGTTTTGCTGTTAGGTTTCATCTTGTAATTTGAGGGACAGAATTATAATTTGTTAATACCACAGTGGTTTGTGTGTAGTAGGCATTTATTTGTTGAACTGAATGAGTGATTGACTCAATAATTATAATGAAAATATAGCAATTACATTATTTTAATGGCTCACAGTTTTATATTTGCTGTGATTGCTTATTGATGGCCAGGCTTAACGCCAAAATTGAGTTTATGGATCTTTCAGAGCTGATTTTAGGGTTTGGTGTTTCAGAATGACAGATTTTGGAGAAAAGGATGTATTTACTATTAAAAAGTATAGATGGGTAGCCTCCTATCCCTGAAACACATTTACAATTAACCTTTTAAAAAAATCCTATATCTCTTATATGTCTTCCTGAAACGTTTTGCCCCCAACAGGGCTAGTTTAGACAGTGCTATCATTTACCTTACATTTTCAGTGAGTTGGACTTCCCTTGTGGCTCAGCTGGTAAAGAATCAGCCTGCGATGCAGGAGACCTGGGTTCGATCCCTGGATTGGGAAGAGCCCCTGGAGAAGGGAAAGGCTACCCACTCCAGTATTCTGGCCTGAAGAATTCCATAGACAGTACAGTCCACGGGGTTGCAAAGAGTCAGACAAAACTGAATGACTTTCACTCACTTCACTTCAGTGAGTTACCTTGTCTGTGTTTAAAGCCATTTATACAAAAATGGGAGCAGTTTAAGTTATTTTAGAAGCAGTAGGGATTTGGAGTTGGAATAATCTGTTTCTCTTGCCTGTCCTTTGAATAAGAGATGTGGTTTTGTAGACCAGCCTCCTAAAGCCACCTTGAGCATTGGCTCCACTGTGACACAAAGGAGAGCTGCAGACCAATTTATGTTTTCAGTTACCCTGCAGATAACACATTGTTCATTGAGTGACCAGATTATTTCAAGCACTCTAAGATTAAGATAATTATTAAATCATGATAACATGTGTTTAAAGGAAATAAGTATCTCATAAAATCAAGGGAAGAAATAACAAATGTAGAAAAGGCTCTTTTGGTTTCTTAATACGTACATGGAACACAAATAAGCAGGACTTCAGCAGGAGCTGGAAGGGACAGGCAGAGACTGAATAACCTGGCAGGAGGAACCTGTTGGCAAATGTTAATAGGTGTTGGTAGACATAAGGCAGAAGGTACAGTAATGGGTATTTGTTTTGCCAGTTCTGTATTCTTTCACATGTATTCCCTGGTTTAATCTACTTAGCTGCTTTGAGAAGTGGGTCTTATTTATCTTATTAGAGAAGGAAACTGAAGCACCCTGAGACTGAATAACTGACCTAAATTTGAGCTGTTAGCAAATAGAGTCAGGATTTGAATTCAGAGATGATTCCTTATCCCCATATTTGAAGCATCTCACAATGACTGTTTCCCAGTTGATGCTCTGGTCTTTGTAGTTTTCCCGGACTTTTCTTGAGTCTCTAGGTCAAATTTCCTTAGAAGGTTGAACTCTCTTGTCACAGGAAGTGTATACACCTTGTCCTGCTCTGTGCCAGGGGTGCATAACTAAGACCACGGTCAGGTTCCTCACCGTGCTGTCCCTCCTGTCAGTTTGTTTAACCTTCCTGCTCCCCGAGTCCTGTCTCTGTACTCTCAAGGTTTGTTCCCTGACTCCTTTTATTAGTTTCTTTGAGCCTGGATGCTTATTACCATCAGTGTCTGGGTCACATCTTCTGTGTTCTAACTGAAGTTCTTGCTCCTTGTCCTTGTTCCCTGTACCCTCACTATGTGTTTATACTCTGCACAGTGCACTAAATCCAGAACCCTGTGAGACCTCTTGATGCCTACCTGCTCCTTCTCACCTGTGCCAACCTCCTGCCTCTCTAATCTGGGCCATCAATTTCACTTTCCTTTGCCAAGACTCCAGTTTTGCCCTGCCATGATGCTTAAGGATGGGTATTATTCCCTGCATATCATCCTTCCACAAGTGCATGCAGATGTGGATAAAAATTCAGAGCAAATAAGCAAATAGTACCACCAACTTGTATTCATTTGGTGTGATTTTCTTTAAGATATTTTGTTGGATATAAGTAATACAGTTTACCTATTTTATAATCTTGAATTATAATTTACATAAGAAAATCAGTTAACATGACTAGTCTGATTTGTATCTTCACTTTAGAAGAGGAGTTATGCTCTGCTAGGTCATGAAGCAAGTCTATGCCATCAAGAAATAAACATAAAATTTTTTGTTTTATTTCTTTATTTTATTGTGATGATTATAAGGCTTATGATTTTAAGATTTTAAATAAATTATCTGTATGAATAGCATTACAATAAAGTTCACTTCTACTGTCACATGATTTTGACCTAGATATTATCATTTTAACGCTAATAATAATAATAATTTAAAATTATTTATTAAAATAAAGAAATTTTAAAATAGTTTCAGCTACCAGTTGCACATAGTTGTTCCTCAGTATCCGTGGAGGATTGGTTCCAGGATACCCCATGGATATCAAAATTAGTAGATGCTCAACTTCCTTGTATAAAATGGTGTATTGTTTGTATATAACCTACGAACATCCTCCCACATTCTTTAAATTATCTGTAGATTACTTATAATACCTGACGTCATATAAATGCTCTGTCAGTGCTTGTCATTGTCTGGTAAATTTAAGTATTGCTTTTTGGAAATTGCTGGATTTTTTTTTTTCAAGTATCTTTGATCTGTAATTGGTTGAACCTTTGGATGTGGAACCTATGGATATGGAGGTGTGACTATTAGTGATGGGAGGGCAATGAAGGTAAGACATCTCACTGTTGATCAACACACTAGTGTATCTTAATACTGAGGATAAGACCTCCATTCTAGCTGTTGATGTCTAAACTTACAGGTTTGCTAGAATTTTCCAGTTTCTCCAGACTTTGGCCCTTGCCTCTTTTAATCTTCTTATTTTCATTAATCAAAATATGTTGATATATTGTATTTGAAAAGCATAAGAAAAATGAGACCTAAAACTCATTACATTTTATTGATTTCTCCCACACATTATTAGGTTAAAGTTTAGGTTAAGTTTTATCAGAAATCTCTTGTTTTTTGTCATCAATATTGCCTTGTAGTAATAGGGTCAAGGAAATACAATGGTCTTTTGAAGTTAGAATGTTAATAGAAAGTTTTCAGGTATGGGAGTACCTCTGTGTATAAAAAAACCTATATGTAAAAGATACAGTGACCTGGCATCTTGATACATTGTGGGTAGAACAATCTTTCCAAATACAAAATTGATCTTGTCACTTCTCTGCTCATTAGCTTTCAGTGGCTGTCATTTCTTACACAACAAAGACAGAAACACTTAACGTAGTCTGCTTTTTTACTCTTATCTTACCTTTCCTTCATTTCTTTATGTCTGTGCTCTGGACACACTGTCCTTTTTTCAGGTCTTGAATGTCTGTGTCCTGTACCACAGGACCTTTGCTAATGCTGATCCCTCTACTTGATCCTTTTACTTACCTCTCCCTTGCTACTCATCTCTCAGTTATCAGCTTAGGAAAGGCTTCACGAAGCTAATTGGTCCAGATCATCCCCTTCAACTAAATATTCTTACTTTTTATTATCATCACAAATATCCCTTTATATTTATACAATTCTGAGATTGATATTTGGTTTCCCCCTCTTGGTGGAAACTCCAATGGCTTTGTCTGCTTTTTATTCATTGCTGTTGTTTCCAGTGCCTGGCACATAATCTGCTCTGAATGAACAAATGAGTGAGTAGATAAAACAACACGACACAAAAATGGCTGGCAATGCATTTGAGAGCTTGTTTGGTTCCAGCCGGGAAGCACAGCCTCAAGTGAACTTCAGCCAAAGAGTGGCCCTTGTCTACCTGAGAAGGTCATCTGCTTTTTGGATTGAGCCTCAGGAGTGCTGCACATGGAGCTGTCAGGGAGGAAGAGGTTGCTTGCCTTGGCATCCAGATGTCTGTCTCTTGCCCTTTCAACCAAGAATGCAATTTTTGATCTTCTGAATTGTTACTGGAGGCCAAACAATCTGTTGTTGATAGGTTGAGAATTATTTTATTATAAAAAACATCTATTTGGTTAATATGTTTTAGCTCTCATTTATATGAACTCATTCAGTCCTCGTGACCACGCTGTGATAGAGGCACAACTGATATCATTAACATGAAATGACTGTTTCATATTGGTTGTATTACTTTACCCAAATCATGCCCTAGATAAGTAGCTGAGCTGGACCTTAAACTTGGACCTTCAGACTTCAATCCGGCACCTGTCCTACCAAGCTGCTCCCTCTTTAATTGGACATATTATTTTGGAACAAGAGGTAGTGAAATTTCATTTGATAGCCGTTTGCCCCACAGTGAAGGTAGATGACGGACATCAGGATAGGCAGGGTGTAGCTTATATCATAAGGTTTCAGAAATTGAAGACCCTTTGCTCTTTTTTGAGATACCATATTACACAGAGATATTTGAAGAGCCTTCTCTGGTTCCTGACAATAATCTTGTCATTTATCCTTCCTAGCCCCCAAGTCTCTCTTCTAATTATCTCAGCTCTCTTCCTAATAAACCAGACTCTCCTAATTACTTTCCACTGATTTCTGCTCTGGAGTTTTATGTGTGTGTTGGGTGCTTAAATCTGTTTTGTGATAACTATGGGAAAAAGCATCTTATCTTTATTTTGGCCCCAGTGTCATCTGTCACTGTAAGTCTTATTCTGAGGGCTTTTATGAAATTTTAAATCCTTTCTGTTGTAAAACTAATATACATCATATAAAAATAAACATAAATAACCTACATTCTATTTTTGAATTGATAACATATTTGTATATCCTACCAGGAAATTAAAAATTGTTTTAAAATGTTATTTTTAATAGCTTTATAGAATTTCATCATCTGAGTATAATATACTTTATCTAACCAGCTTTGTGATTTTTTGATACTGAGGTTGTTTCCCATTTCTCATAATCATAAGTAAACATTCAGAGTTTTGAATAAATATCTGTCCAAACCTATGGCTATTTTCTTAGGATAATTGCTTACAAGTTGAATCATCAGGTTCACCATCCTTCTAAAACATGCAGTTGAAAACAAAATAAAATAGCAACAATGGTTTCAAAATAAAAATTAGAAGTTTTATTTTTAAACTTGATGAAAATGAACTCAAAATTATTTGTGGACCTACATGTAAAATGTAAAACTATAAAGATTCTGGAAGATGACATAAAATCTAGATTACCATAGGTTTGGCAGTGACTCTTAAAATACCACACCAGAGGAACAATTCATTAGAGAAATAATAATCTGAATACATTAAACTTATAAACTTTTGCTCTGTAAAAGACATTATCAAGAGAATGAACTAAGCCACAGACTGGGAAAAAATATTTGCAAAGAGGATCTCTGACAAAGGACTGTTAAACAAAATATACAAAGAACTCTCGAAACTCAACAGTAAGAAAGTGAACAGTCTGAAAAATGAACAAAAGATCTGTACAGACCAAAGAAAGTACCTAGTTGACAAGTAAACATATGAAAAGATACTTGACATCATAAGTCATTAGGGAATTGTAAATTAAAAGTGAACTACCACTACATGCTTATTCAGTTCAGTTCAATTCAGTTCAGTCACTCAGTCTTGTCTGACTCTTTGTGACCCCATGAATTGCAGCATGTCAGGCATCCTTGTCCATCACCAACTCCCGGAGTTTACTCAGGCTCCATTGAGTCGGTGATGCCATCCAGCCATCTCATCCTCTGTTGTCCCCTTCTCCTCCTGCCCCCAATCCTTCCCAGCATCAAGGTCTTTTCCAATGAGTAAACTCTTCACATGAGGTGGCCAAAGTATTGGAGTTTCAGCTTCAACATCAGTCCTTCCAATGAACACCCAGGACTGATCTCCTTTAGGATGGACTGGTTGGATCTCCTTGCAGTCCAAGGGACTCTCAAGAGTTTTCTCCAATACCACAGTTCAAAAGCATCAATTGTTTGGCACTCAGCTTTCTTCACAGTTCAACTCTCACATCCATACGTGACTACTGGAAAAACCATAGCCTTGACTAGATCGACCTTTGTTGGCAAAGTAATGTCTCTGCCTTTCTATGTGTTATTTAGGTTGGTCATAACTTTCCTTCCAAGGAGTAAGCGTCTTTTAATTTCATGGCTGCAATCACCATCTACAGTGATTTTGGAGCCCAGAAAAATAAAATCTGACATGTTTCCCCATCTATTTGCCATGAAGTGATGGCTGTTAGGATGGCAAAAATCCAAAACATTGACAACACTGAATGCTGCTGAGGATTTGAGGCAACAGCCACTTTTGAAGACACTTTGGCATTTTCTTACAAAACTAACATACTCTTATAAGACCCAACAATTGTATTTCTTGGTATTTATACAAAGGAGTTGAAAATATATATCCACAGAAAAAATCTACATATTGCTATTTATAGTAGTTTTATTCATAACTTCCAAAACTTGAAAATCCCCAGGCAAGAATATTGGAGTGGGTTGTCATTCCCTTCTCCAGGGAATTTTCCTGACTTCAAACCTGTGTCTCCTGTATTGGAAGGCAGACTCTTTGACACTGAGCCATCTGGGAAGCCCACAATGGAATATTATTCAGCACTAAAAATAAATAGACTATTAAGCTATGAAAAAACATGGAGAAGTTTTAAATGCTTTTTACTGAGTGAAAGAAGCCAATATTAAAAGGCTACATACTATGAAGTTCCAAATATATGATATCTTGGAAAGGGTAATACTATGGAGAGAGTAAAAAGATCAGTGTTTGCCAGGGCTTGGGAGTAGGAGGAGGGATTAAATAGGTGGAGCATAGAGGATTTTTAGGGCAGTGAAACTATTCTGTATGAAATTGTAGTGATGGGTACATGTTATTATACATTTGTCCAAACTCATAGGATATAGAATGCCAAGAGTGAACCTTAATGTAACCCATGTACTTTGAATGGTAAAGATGTGTGAATGTTAGTTCTTCCATTGTTATAAATGTACCATTTTGGTGCAGGAATGCTGTATGTGCGTGGGGTGGAGGCAAGGAGTTATGGGAACTCTGAATTTTCCACTCAGTTTTGCTGTGTACCTAAAACTGCTCTAAACATAGATATTATCTGAGAAAAAGCTCCTTCCCCTTTCCCCCTTCTCACAGGCTCACTTCAGGGAAAAAAAATCCACCTTTGGCCATTTCTCATCTGTTAGTTGTAAGATGATTATATTTTTAGTCTTCAGTTTCTCAGGGTGGGAAATTTCTGTTGATGTGTATTGATGCTATAGTAAGAAAGATGAGGAATTCAGTTCACATATTATCCTCTGCCAATTTTTGTGGGTTTATGGTTTTCCTATTAGTTTCCTTTGTATATTTTAAACTAAATTGTGGTGCCTTAATTTTAATATATTGTACCTCTTGGGATAGTGGTGTATTTGTCTTTCCTCCTCAGTACTTCCCCATTGTTGTGAAAACCTCCCCAGAGATGGCTTGGCATGGTGGTGAAGGAGGGATGCAATCATTCAGGGCAGCACTGCGTGGAAAGAAGGAAGGGTGATGGCACTCTTATCCTCTGGTAATGTCCGTTCAAATACCAGGAGGTATAAGCAGTACCTGCCTTGTCTTGTTCCAGCCTTCCACTGCCATGAGAAGCATGAGGCTCTGTAAGAATTCCCCAAAGAAGGGCCTGGGATGCCTCCACGAAAGCATTGATATGTAGTGGTAATATTAGTACTTTAAATTTTGTGGTGTACCTTTTAAATACAGAATATCATGAAACATTTTCCTGAGTATAATTTTTATTACTGGTCAGTTTCTATAGAATTGAGTAATAGTTTATTTAGCCATTTGCTGACTGATTGTCTCTAAGAGCTTTCTTCTGGGTCCTATTTTCTTCTTTCTTAGTGTTTTCTTGCTAGTTGGTCTTACCTTCAGTATGCTGTTGACTCCCAAATCTTATCTCTAGTCTAGTTTATTATCACACAGGTGCCTCAGATTTATGAAATTCAAAACTGTACTTATCCTTTCTTTCTAGAACTTTTTAATCTTCCACATTATAGTGAATGGCACCACCATCAACTAATTGCTTAGACAAGAAAAGTAAGTGCCAACCTTGACTCTTCCATTTCCCTGAATCCCCCCACATCTAGTTGGTCATCAAATCCTATAGCTGCTCCTTGGTACATTTTTTTTCTTTATTGTTTCATTCACTTTTCTCTCACTCTGTCGTTGTTATCCTTCCTTGCCCAGGTCACCATTGGTTTCTCAATTGGATTGCTGCAGCTGCTTTCTGTTTTATTTCTCTGCCTTCAGTGTTACTCTTAAAATTTATTCACTGTGCTCTAGCCACAGTGATCTTTTTAAAATATCAGTTCAATCTATGTTACTCTCTTTTAACCACATATGTGTATCTGTGTATGTATATATCTATCATATATGTGTGTACTCAGTTGCTTAGTTGTGTCTGACTCTTTGCGACCCCATGAACTGTAGCCCATCAGGCTTCTCTGTCTATGGGATTTTCCAGGCAAGAACACTGGAGTGGGTTGTCATTTCCTTCTCCAGGGGATTTTCCCGACCCAGGAATTGAACCTGCATTTCCTTCATTGCAAGTGGATTTTTTTTTTTTATCACTGAGCCACCAGGGAAGCCTCATATGAATATATAGCAGCATTCATGTCTATGTTGTTGAGTGAATACTTGAGTGAGCATAAGAAATGGAAAGATTCCATTCAGCATCTATGTAGGGCTTTGGTGTTACAAAGAAGTCTGTAGGAGAGAAGAAATGCAAACAGGATCATAGAAGAAAACATTTTATAACTGAAAGTAAAGTTTTCAATTGCTGCTTCTATTTGAAGTGAAATGGTATGTAACAATAATATTCACCTTGAACATTGATAAACTGATTAATTTCCCTGAATCTTAATTCATGAAATAGAAATATATAATTATGAAAATAGTTCAAATACTTTAACCCCTAATTTTGAAGGTAAGAAAACAGGGTCAGAGAGGTGAAGTGATTTGTTTCATAAACAGAACCAGAACCCAATTCCAACTCTCTTGGTTCTCAGGTGCTATGTGTGATTTAAAACATCCATAAAATGGTTAACATTGTGCTTCTTGTAAAGAATTGTTCAAGTTTCCAATTTGGGCACTATAGGAAAATGGGCATACTTTTTTCAGGCTAAGAGTGGACAACTTTAGTGCTTATAAGATGCTGATGAACAACAAAATGTTAATGGTTAGTTAGGCAGGCATGATGTAGTTAGTTCCTGGGAGAGTCTGGTGAATGTTGCAACATCTCTGAATATAATGAAATATTTATTAGTACATCATTAGAAGCACAGTTGCTTTTGTTTGGGGGAAGGAGACAGCAGTACACAGATTTCCCTCTATATCCTTCTTTCTGTGGTTCATTTAATACAAACTTCAGTTTTATAGCACATGTCCTCACCTAACTCCTACAGGTTCAGGGACTCCCTCTAGAAACTTCTGTAACAGCATTTTGTGTTTGCTCGTCTATGCCTAGTAATCTCTCCTGACTCAAACTGTTTGAAAGAACAGTGTGATATTTTAGGGCCTTACTGAATTGCATGCTTTATATTAAACAATTTAAATTGGTTGTGTGTTCTGTTAGAACAGGGTAGCCTCTTTGGATATTCAAAAACATGCCAAATTAAATTGGTACTTTTTTATAGTTTAGTAATTGCTGACTGAAAACACATAGGCTGACTACTTCCTCAGGGACCAGGAAGAACAGCTTGTGATCATTTTATATTAAAAAATGAAAATTGGTTATAAAAAACAAGAAAATTGCCCATTGTAGGTGATAACTCCTTATAAGTTTTATTATTGTGACTTGCTCCTCATTGTTCTGTGAAGTGGGAGGATTTGAAGCAGAGGGTTTTTGAAGCGCACCAACTCGCACTGCTGTGATAGGTCATAATGACATCCCTCAGGGCGCCGTCTGCGGATCTCAGATTAAACGCTGGCTGAGTTCCCACAGAAGGTGTAGTGTTTGCTCAATGATCTACAAAGGGCAGGCTGCTGCCAAATAGCCATTTGTGCCTGAATCTAAGGATGCGTATTCCTAAATCCGTGTCATTTATTTCGAATTCACAGTTGAAAACCTGGCTCAGCATAGGGTACAGATATTGGCCTTACTTTAATCCATAGGCTTTTGTTAACTGCAGCCACACATACAAATTAACCGAATTTGAGTGTTAGGGACTCCAGGTGAGACCTGCATTTTTTATCCTCCTTTAGATGAGGAGGGAAGAAAGGGCAATAAGCCACTGAACCTGTGGGGTTTGGTCCAGCAACCAGGTGCTTGGACATTCTTGTTTTGAGTACAGGTATAATAACCACGTTGGAATCACTGTCTTACTGCACAACAGATTGGGTGTCTGAGGTAGTGAGAGTGGACCCGAGATTGTACTTTCTGGTTGGTGAGATCTTTAATGGCCTGAGATTGTCTTCTTTATAATATCATATAACCGTGAAGTCTTTCTTAAGTGACAGACAAACACACATATATGTTGTTGTTGATAGCTTTCTTTTTCCCTCTTTTTTCTTTTGGCCACAAGCAAGCATAAATCTTTCCTTCAGAATAGTACCCTGATTTCTGTTGAGAGAACTGTCCTGTATCATTTCATGTTGGTTGGGAGGGTAAATTTTCAGGTGACTATCTGCCTCCACAGAATCTGAAAAAGAAAGTCTTCTGCCCTCTCCTCCTCCTGACAAGCAACCTGGCCCTGGCAGTCAGATTCTCTCTCTCTCTTGAGTGAGTGATTTAAGGACACAAAGTACAGTTGGACATCATTCATCATGGGGACCAGCTGCAGTGGCATCCTGCTCCGGCTGCAACTCTGAGCTTGTTGTGTTTCCTGCTTCTTGGCTCCTGGGATTCCCTTCCTTACTGCACGGAGCTAAACCTGCTCCTCTAGAACTCCCCTTGGTTCCGTGACACTGTCCGCCCACAGTATGCTGGCTTTTGATTAAATTAGTCAGTGTCCACTCTGTTGCCTCCAGTCCAGAACACTGATGCATGTGTCTCAGTCTGGTGGTGTAACATGAACTCCACTTCCACTTATCAACGAGGTCCTCGGAGGAATTTACACTGGACACTTGCTAATTTTAGTTACTGTCCTAATCATTCCCAATAAATTAATTCTCTCCAACAGCACCTATACTCTTTGGCACTTAACAGATTAAGAAATTTCTTTCTTCCCTAAGCTGAATAAAACATGGAATGACGATATCCTCTATGATGAGATCACTCTGAATGTCAATAATGTCTTTATGACTGTGGCATAAAGAAAGGTAGGGTGGTTTTATATCCTAGATTTCCATGAGCACACATGTATTTACCTCCTACTGCCAGGATTCTCCTTTGCCCAGAGTAGAATGTATTGTTGATCTTCTCCAATAAATGCAGTGATTTTCTAATGTGAAGAAGCATGTGTTATCAAGATATAAAAACCTATGGATGATTCATGTTGATGTTTGGTAGAAACCAACATAATACTGTAAAGCAATTATCCTTCAGTTAGAAATAAATAAAGTAAAACAACAGATAAACAAAAAGTATATGTTATCAAGATACAGTATTTTCTTAAGGAAAGGCTTTTCCACCTGCCCTTGCCTGCTCAAGAGGATATCTCTTTTCCAGAACTTATTAATCCCTTAAACTGGAGAGAGAGAGAGAGAGAGAGAGAGAGAGAGAGAGAGAGAGAGAGAGAGAGAGAAAGGAGAGGCATCCTTCTTTGCATGTAAAGTAAAGGGTATATCAGTGGAGCTATCATGACGGCAAATACCTCTGTGACCTCCTCCTCAAAGTCATCAGTTCAGGTTTCATTTCTTGCGGACTGAGTTGTTAGCTGGTTTGGATAAAAGTTAGCAACCTGGTGAGAGGTTGACATAAAATAGCAGGCTTTCCATTTGAAGAGCAGTGTTGTTTGAGACAAGTTCTCTGTATTATTTTCCATGGGCAGTGGTAGCCTTTCTAGGGTTATTGTTTTGGAAAGTGAAAGTGGGCCTGAAAAACCATCCACATACACCTATCTCATTTCATCAGCTAGAAAAGTGAAGTCCATAAAGGTTATGTAATCGCGCTCATACTGTAGAGTTGGTTACATCACTCTCCTCCTTCTCAGTGTATTGTAATAAACTTATTCTCACCTCTCAAAACTGGATGGTGCCCAGCTTTTAACAGGCCAGCTCTCCAGTTGCTTCCAAGGTAGAGATTTTGTGTTTTGTTATCCTCTTGAATGCTGAATTGTTTAGGAATATCTATTAGCTGACTTGCCACCTAGATATTGAAATGAGTGGGTCTTTTTTTGATAATGTTCTTTGCCTTCTAGAAATTATTTGTGGATGTAGGTCTATTAAACACTAATTCATATGTGCTTCCTCTTACCCCACAGACTCTTTCTGAAGTTTTGCCAAGTTAGCTTTTGGATACCCAAGTGTGATACAGTAAAGAATAGATATTTGGTCTTTGTTCCAAGTTCCTGGCACATAGCTCCTAAAACCCTTGTTATCTGAGGAGTGATCACAGAGTCTTTTGTATCCTTACAAAATGACTGATGGCTGGGGACTCCCAGCAGCTTCAGAATGGGGATTGGTCACCAGAAAGACCAAGGTATAATTAGAACATTGACACTTTCATTCCAAACCTTGACCTTCACTGAAGGGAGAGGGGTTGGAGATTGAGTCAATCATTAATGGTCACCAAAGGCCAGTGATTTAATCAGTCAAGATTATGAAATGAAACTTATAGGAGCCTCCAAACAACAGGGTTTGAGAGCTTCTGGGATGGTAAACACATCAAGGTATTGGGAGGGTGGTGCCTGGGAGCTCTGCATGTACCTGCCCCTGTGCATCTCTTCCATCTGATTGTGTCAGCATTGTATCCTTTATTGTAAACTAGTAAATGTAAGTTGCTGCGAAAAATATCAACAACCTCAGATATGTAGATGATACCACCCTAATGGCAGAAAGTGAAGAGGAACTAAAGAGCCTCTTGATGAAGGTGAGAGAGGAGAATGAAAAGGCTGGTTTAAATCTCAACATTCAAAAAACTAAGATCATGGCATCCGGTCGCATCACTTCATAGCAACTAGATGAGGAACCAATGGAAACAATGGCAGATTTTATTTTCTTGGGCTCCAAAATCACTGCAGATGGTGACTGCAGCCATGAAATTAGAAGACACTTGCTCCTTGGAAGAAAAGCTATGACAAACCTAGACAGCATATTAAAAAGCAGAGACATCACTTTGCTGACAAAGATCTGTCTAGTCGTCCCGGGTTTTCCTGTAGTCATGTATGGATGTGAGAGTTGGACCATAAACAAGGCTGAGTGCTGAAGAATTGATGCTTTCAAATAATGGTACTGGAGAAGACTCTTGAGAGTCCCTTGGATAGCAAGGAGATCAAACTAGGCAATCCTAAAGGAAATCACCCCTGAATATTCATTGGAAGGACTGATGGTGAAGCTCTAATACATTGGCCACCTGATATGAAAAGCTGACTCATTTGAAAAGACCCTGAAGCTAGGAAAGATTGAGGTCAGGAGGAGAAGGGGATGACAGAGGATGAGATGGTTGGATGGCATCATTGACTCAATGGACAAGAATTTGACTAAACTCCGGGAGATAGTGAAGGACAGGGAAGCCTGTTGTGCTGTGGTCCATGGGGTTGCAAAGACTCAGACACAACTTAGTGACTTAACAACAACAAGAAATGTAAGGGGTGTTTTCCTGAGTTCTGTGAGCTGCTCTAACAAATTACCGAACCTGAAAGGGGGATTTGTAGGAACCATCAACTTTGTAGCCCAAGGAACAGCAGCGTGGGTACCCAGAGCACCTAGTCCTTGCAACTGCATCTGAATTGGGGGAGACTTGTGGGACTGTGCCCTTAGACCTGTGCAGTCTCTGCTGATTCCATGTATTAGCATCAGAATTAAATTGAATTGCAGGACACCCAGTTGATGACCGGAGAATCAGAGAATTGGTTAATGTGAAGGAAAAAACCCACACATTTGGTGTCAGAAGTGTTGTGAGTATAAATAGCATCAGGTCCCATTTGTAACACTCTATAGAAATTTTCTATCTACAAATTCTCTATGTATGGGAAATACATGTAAAAGGAAGATTTTTTAAATCTTGTTAATAATCTTTAATTTACCTATTTGAAAACTGTGATTTTTATACTTAATATTTGCTTGGAGCAGATCATATGTAATAATATGACAAGTAATAGCTGGAATTTATTAAGTGTTTGCTAAGTGCCAGGCACATTGCCAAATGCTCCGTATGAGTTTTTTCATGTAATCCTCACAGCAACTCCATGTGAAAGGTATCAGTAATTTTACAGATGAAAGAATTGAGGCTCAGAGAAGTTAATAATTTGCCTTATATTAATTACCAAGTCAAAAAGGAGTGGAGCTGAAACTCTTAAGGAGAAATAACATGTTTAAAAGAAGCTGTCATGTTTTCTCATTTTTATTTTTGGGGCTGTAGACATTTAAAGATGTGGATTATCAAAAGCTCACCAGAGGATTTTAGAGGAATAAAATGTATGCAGCAGCCAGATGCTAGATTATTAGAGAGGAAGATTGGTGGAGTGGGCAGTATATCCATGTGACCAGTAAGGAAGAATTCAGGAAGAAACAGGGCTTCCTAAGTTTAGAACAGCTGGGGAGAAATTGACAATGCAGAGTATATTTATTTGTTCAGCATTTTACTTATTGCTTTGTATGTCCTCTACTTGTTTTCTTTCATTTGTAGCTTGTGTTCCTAGAGGCTAATTGTTGTCTTGATCTAAATTGCTTTGTACACCAACCAGCACAGTTTCTTGATGATGAAGGTCACACAACACAATGGGTATAAGCATACTTTTTGCATCTGGGTTTGATTCTTATTTTTAACTTTTACCACCTGGGCATCCTTTGTCATAAAAATTTACTGTTTAGAGCCTCAATTTTTGTCTTTATTAATTTGGGAAAAGTTGTAGCGTGTACTTCATAAGCTTATGAGACAAAGGATATAGGGCCTCCTCCAGGTTCCTGACATGTTGTAATGTTTATAAGAAGCATTTAATGCTACTGCTACCCCTACTGATACTTCTGTAATTAACTAAAGTGGTCCATTTAAAATAATTGATATGTCAGTGTTTAAGAATTTACAGTGTTTCTTAGGATTTGTGACCTTGGAAAGCTGGAGGAAAGAATATTGAATTTCCTTTACTTAGAGGGAGCAGGTGTTTGAACACAGTAACCACATTGTCTCCTGTTCTTAAATTTCCCTTACATCTAGAGAAGCAATAAAGCAGAGCTGCATAAAGGTGAGGGCAGATTAGAGAATATGGCCATCACTACTACTTACAGTTGGATATTGGCTCTAATTGGCCCCATAGGGGCCACCTTCCATAAATGGGGTATTAAAACAGCCTTGAGTATTCTGTCCCATGCCATCTGCCACCAGAGGATGTGTACTTCATTCTAGCAGAAGATGAGAAGAATTTGGACCCAGAATCAGCTTAATGCAGTTGGAAAGTGTGTATTGAAAGAGTCAAGAAGACAAGATAGAGTGGCTTGGTGTGAGGTAGTTATATTTCAAGTTACAGAAGATTTTTAGGAAAATTCAAAGTAGTGAAAGTGTTAGTCACTCAACCATATCCAACTCTTTGCGACATCATGGACTGTAGCCTGACGGCTCCTCTGGAATTCTCTAGGCAAGGATACTGGAGTGGGTAGCCATTCTCTTCTCCAGGGGATTTTCTTGACCCAGGCATTGAACCCAAGTCTCCTGCATTTGAGGCAGATTCTTCACTGTATGAACCACCAGCAAAGTCCAAGGAAAATTAACATGGGCTAAAGTAACCTGAGTTTAAATCATGCCATCAAATGTAGATTTATGATAATGTATAATATGCAAAAAATGAGTTACCAAGTGTGCCACATACCTTACATAATCTGACTTCATTCTCGTCCCCCACAACACTGGTCCCACACAAACCCTGCTTTTAGTTTATTCAAAAAACTCTTTCCCACCTCAGGTTCTTTGCATATATTTTTCTCTGTGCCTTGAGCCTTAACCTCCAACTCTTCCACTGGCTACTCCTCTTGCTCATTCTTTAGGACTCAGCTCAAACATTAGTTCAAAGTGTGTGTGTATGTATGTGTGCTTAGTCATGTCCAACTCTTTATGACCCTATGTACTGTAGCGCACCCAGCTCCTCTGTCCATGGGATTTCCCAGGCACGAATACTGGAATCAGTTGCCATTTCCTTCTCCAGGGGATCCTCCCGATCCAGGGATCAAACCCATGTCTCCTGTGTCTCCTGCATTGGCATGCAGATTCTTATCACTGAGCCACCTGGGAAGTCCAAAGACATTGATCTCAAATATAATTTAGGTTTCTATTCTTGTAATGGTTATTTTTGATAAAATAATAAAACTTAGGCTGAAAAAGGAGTTCATTGATCTCTGAACAAGGGAGTGCAGCGATGGATCTGGAGCTTCAAGCTTGACTGGGTCTAGAGAGTTAAAAACAGAGCCTCTTAGATTCTGGCAAGTACTTGTCTAACATTAACTGTCACCAATGATTAAATGTGCTATCGGTTGGGCTTTCTTCACATCAGAGCCAATTCCCAGATGCAGGGTCTTTCCCTCCTTTTACCTTCTAATGGTTCCTTGTCTTTCTACCATAATTAATTTGGTATATAACCACTTCTAAGGTTTGCCACAATGAACAGAGGAATTTTCCTCAGAGCCTTCAATTGTATGTGACAAACCCAATTTGAACAAGCTTAAGGGAAAATAAAGGGTTGATTGGCTCGGGTAACTGGGAAGGATGAAGGTACAGATCACAGAATTAAAGAAAGAACTGCAGGATCAAGGAACTTGAGAATCAGGCCATAACTTCACTCAGGTTTTCTCTTTGTTCATCTCTCATTTCTGCCTGTCTTTGTTTTCATTATACTTTCATATCTCAGGCTTCGTGTCTTAGCTATCCTAATGTAAAAAACTTTGCTTCTTTTTCCTAAGAGACCTTATTTGTCATTCCAAGAGTGGGATTCAGTTGACCCTATTTGTTCATGGGTCCACTGCCTGCTTTCTCATACTGTTCATGTTCATGGGGTTCTCGAGGCAAGGATACTGGAGTAACTTGCCATTTCCTTCTCTGGTGGACCACATTTTATCAGAACTCTCCACTATGACTCGTCCATTTTGATGGCCCTGCATGGCGTGGCTCACAGATTCTTTAAGTTACACAAGCATCTTCACCACGACGAGGCTGTGATCGATGAAGGACAGAGGATGAGATAGTTGGATAGCATTACCAACTCGGTGGACATGAATTTGAGCAAACTTTGGGAAATAGTGAAGGAGAGGAAAATCTGACATGCCTCAGCCTATGGGGTCACAAGGAGTCAGACATGACTTAGCAACTGAACAACAACCGCTGTTGGGCTCATCATATGGGAGTGGGTACTTGTTAACCATGGTACTGGTTAACGGTGGAAGGAGTTTATGCTGACTGATGGTTCCCTTGCTATGCTGATTGTGCTGTGCTGATTGTGACATATTTTGAGTAGCATCCTTAGAAACGACGTATTCTGTCTGTTGGGTCATCTGTCCATCTCTGTGAGCCCAGATTGAGGATGGTGGTACACATGGCATGATTTGTTATAAAAATAAGGGATAGGAGAAATAGGCTAGGGAGCCCAAAGCTATTGTCACTGTAATATGACTCAAACATTAGGTAGCTGAATTCGACATCAAACAGCCCATAGTTAGACAGCTTATATCTAAGTACCCCGTCTAGGTCATCTGTTGATACTTGTAAGGCGAAGTTCTTGCTTTTCCTCCCCCTTCCAGATCTTTCCTGATGCCAGGCTCTGCTTTGCTTTCTGATAGAAACTATTTTCTTGTCAGTCTTGTGGCATGAGTCCTCTGTCTCTGTCTCTAGGAATCATGACTGTCTTTTCTCCTAATTATGAACATGTGGTCTCCACACTATTCCCCCTTAACTGAATTCTTGTCCATCTTCATCAGTCCTCACACTGCTCACTCCCCATTCATTTTTATTATTATTTTTTTTGGTTTACCCTTGATTATTCCTTCCCCCCCCCCCATTCTTTTTTGCTTGCTTTCACCTTTAATGCTCTTCTGTATTAGTCTGTTCCTGACAGAAGGAATAGCTAAAGGGATTATGACATTTGCCTAATAGATGGAAGAAATGAAGGCTCAGAGAATTTAAGGTGATTTATTTGTTCCAGGTCACACTACTGGTATTTGGTAGATTAGTAGTTTTTATTCAGAGCCTGCTGACACCACAGCCTAGGATCCTAGGATCTTTCCTCTTCCGCAAGTTCTTTCACAGTGCTTGGTCGTTTTATTTAACTATATAGTCACCAAATTATCATAATTTGGAAAGGGAGATTATCTGTGACAGTGATTTAGGGATAAATTTGGAGTGCTGAATCTTGAGGTGAGTCTGGAATAAAATTCAGGGTTTTGATGCATAGCAGGAAGGGAGGCCATTCCAGGGAACAACAGCCACCTGAGTAAAGCAGCTGAAAAAAAGTGCCTTCTGTCATGTGTCAGAAAAACAGCCTGGGAGTAGTGATAGTAAGAACAGTAGCCTCAAGGAATGTGATGATGAAAAACCGGTGGGCAAAGTGAGCAGCTGCCCTGCTCCGGGCATTTTTCTGAGCACTTTCATGCATTAGCTTGTTTAATGCTTAAGGTAGCTCCCTGAGCAATCTCAATTTTCCTGCTGAGGAAATGGAGGGACAAAGAGGGTAATTAACTCTCCTGAATCACAAAGCTAGTAAGCAGCAAAATTTGTACACAGACTTGAACCTGTTTGATCCTGATGTCTTTTCTCTTAACAAGTCTCTGCTGCTAGAGGGTGTGGCAGGAATTTGATAAGAAGTCAAACAAGTAGTCCTGAAAAACTGTCCAGAGGTTTGACAGAGAGCTGATGCCATGAGTAAAAATCGTTCTGTTTGTCGGTATTTTTATTTTAAAAAGGTGTGTCTTTATTAGATTTAAGCTTGAATAATGAATTCAGAAACATTGTGCAATCTACCTGTTAAAGATTCAGACAATATAGTGTGGGCTTCCCTGGCGGCTCAGATGGTAAAGAATCTGCCTGCAGTGCAGAAGACCTGGGTTCAATCTCTGGGTTGGGAAGATCACCTAGAGGAAGGCTTGGCAACCCACTCCAGTATTTAGATTTGAGCTTTTTTTTTTTTATTAGTTTTGCCAAACAATGACATGATATCACCATGGGTTTACATATGCTCCCCCTCCAGAACCCCCCTCCCTCCTCCCTCCCCCCAGGAAATCTCGTTGCACCAGCCCCGAGCATCAATCCTGGGCTGGCGATTGATTTGAGCTTTAATAATGAATTCAGAAGTCTTGTGCAGTCTACTTGTCAAAGATTCAGACAATACAGAATCAGAAGCAAATGTGGAACTTTTCCAT
This sequence comes from Antilocapra americana, assembly GCA_007570785.1. Taxonomy (NCBI): domain Eukaryota; kingdom Metazoa; phylum Chordata; class Mammalia; order Artiodactyla; family Antilocapridae; genus Antilocapra; species Antilocapra americana. The sequence continues at coordinate 19,460,731 of ML660201.1, forward strand.
TACCCTTAGCGTCCCTTCATTCTGTGGAGAGTATTTTGTATTTTATCTCTCTGTGCTGCAGTGGGGGAAGCAACTCTGTCACTAACTTGCCCAGGAACCTAGGCACGTCACTAATTTTTTTAAATCTCTGTACCCCATTTCTCCATCCGTAGCTTGATCTTTTTGCTTACCATGCTTCCAGACTTAAGATTCTCTGATTCTCTCTTTTCCTGCCCAGCGGCAGTGACTCGGGAATCCTGTGGGTAAAATGTATCATGTTCTATATAATGAGCTCTTCCTTCTGTTCTGTCTGCTAGTTCTCCTTTTCACAGTGAACCTTGATGGGCTGAGCCAGAAGAACTGAGTTTAGAAATGAGCTCCTACCCCTTGGAGGTGACAGGCACTCTGGAGAGAGCTAGGAACAAGGTGGCAGGCCGCTGGAGAGGGGGCAGTGCCATTGCCTGCATAACTCACAACCCAACCCTGAACAATGGTGTCAGTGTGTCCTGCCAGGATTTGAGATAATCACTGAAGCTCCCGGTGTTCACTGACAGTGATCAGATACTAGTGTGGGTGAAAAAGCTTAAATACCTGGTATCTCCTTCACAAGAAAAAGTTATGAACAGTATCTTGTGCTTGATGTTAAAATGACAACAGACAACAAAATTTATAGTCGTTTAGCAGAGTGACAACGTGTGGCCCTAGGGTGGAGATGGTCAGAGAAGACTTCCCAGAGCCAATGAGATTCCAAGGATAAAGGAAGTAAAAATTTGCTACATGTTTATTGTAGAAAGCTTAGGTAACTTAAAAAAACCTTTGAAGACAAAATGATCTATTATACCACCAAAGATAATTGCTCTTAGTATTTTGGTATATGTCTTTCTAGTTTGCTATTATTGCATTCTATAATCAAAATGAAATCTTATTATACATGCTGTTTTGCAAGCTTAATTTTTAGCAATATATGACATTTTTCTATGTCAATAAATCTTAAAGCACATGAAAATTTTACAGTGGAAAGGCTTTTTTCTTATTATAAATGTGTAATACTTGCAACAAAAATCAACAACTATATGACATTACAAGGAAGAGAAAAAAAGCACATAATCTTACCCATGGCAATTGCTGCAATTAACATTTGAGTATACTTTCTGACTTTTATCAAAAATAAGTGTGTGTATGTATATAAAATTCATAGATATATACCAAGTTTTATTCCTATACATATTTGATTAATCTCTTTTATCCACCTTCCAGCCAGATTTTAAACATCATAAATCAAACATCATCTTTCTCATTCACCAGATTATTCCCAGGTCCTTGAATAATGCCTGGCATGTAACAGGCAATTAGTAAACATTTATTAAATGAATGAATGAGTGAATAGTAACTCCATATTGTGGTGAATCTTGAATGAGGATATAATGTGTGCTGTCTAATCATTGAGAAACGAGCAGAGCATTCAGAACTATGGACATCAGGACATTTCCTTACATATCTTCAACATCCTTGCATTTTTTTTTTTTAAAAGCCAGAGCAAAAAAATAAACACAAACCAAGCCAAACCCAAACTTGCTGCTTTTACCTTGATGAAAATTTGACTTTGAGTAATAAGAGTCACGGCAAGTTAAATCACTTCCTTCTCTCACTGTCTACATCTCGCTGGCTAGCTTTAGGAAGGCAAGGAACATGTCTTGTTCATCTGTGTACTGGTAATGCAGTGCCACATGTGCCCTTGGCATCAGCGCACGTTTCTTGGTGAGTGTGATGGTACAAGGAGGAAGGCAAAGGGAGATTTATCCACAGAGAGACCTATGGTGAATAAAAGGCATACAACACTCCTCTGATGTGACCAGATGCTAAGATAACTGCTTATTTCATCAGGATTCCTTTCCCTCATCTAGTTTTGCTGGACCTGATTAAAGAAGTTGCAGTGAGAAATATGTGTGGGCAGACAGTTAAGTAGCTAAACCACCTTTACTATGGCTCCACTGCTGTTAGTGTAAGACTCTAGTGCACATTCTGAGAGACATTTTAAATGCTCTGAACTTAAATGAACCAAAGAGTAATTTGGATCCAAAGATCTTAAATGTTCATGTTGCTGGGGTCCAGAGAGGTCAACTTGTCGAACTGTAGCGTATTTGTTTGAAGGGACCTTGGATACCCATTGGTGCAGTCTTCTCACTTTACAGATGGAGAAGCTGAGCTCCAAAGGGAGAGCTGAATTACTCAAGGTCCTGTAGCAAGGCAGTGGAAAAGCTGGAACTGGAACTCAGGCATTCCGAGTTCCAGGCTCATGTGATTTCTCACTGTGAGAAAGATAAAAACTCAAAACATCCAAGAACAGCTCGTGACCACAATTTGAGTGTGTTTTATATATAGGTAGAGAGAAAGGCAAGAAAGAAAAGGAGGTAAGTGAGGACAAAGGATAAAGGAAACAAATGAAAAATTGAGAGCTTTTCTAGGTAATGCATTCTGTGGTTTCAGCTCCTAGGGAACAAAGTGTGAGTCATACAAAAGGATTTGTAAAGTGATGCTTTCATGAACTTCTCCATTGTGTACAGAAAGCAGAGGGTTGTAGTTTTAAAAATGAATTTGAAGTGCTTTGGATATCAGTAACAGAAGCTCACTACCTTCTCGTTGAATCTAAATGAATTTAGCAAAGGAACTCAGTTTTAGTCACAGGAGACTAATAAAGCCAGCTTGCATGAAGAGTAGCCCACAAGGGGGAATGAGCTGAATGGTGGCACAGTGTAATATGCTCAGAGAATCAACTTGGCCTCTTAGTAATGGGCAACGGAGGCTTGGTGTAATGAAAGATTTTGTAAAAGATGAAGAGAGGAAATTAAAGTGACTTCTGTAATGCTCCTTACAATTTTTCTTTCTATTCCTATGTTTACCCTTCCCTCCCATCCGACTCCTCAAACTGTACTACTGCAGTAATCTCAATCTCTTTCCACTCCAGAATAGTCTAAACACTGCTTCCAAGGACTATCTTTTTATATTAATCCTTTGATGATTCTAGTTTCTGGCTCAAAATACCTCAGGGTTTTCCTTGCTGAAAGCAGTGGCTCTCAACTTGTTACCAATAACACTTGAGGGTGCTTGTTAGAAATGCACATTCCTAAACACACTCCTCAGAGAATCTGATCCCATGGATCTAGCATGATGCCGGAGAATTTATATTTTTCCAAGTGTATTTCTGATACAGGTACTTCCGTTAATGATACTGAGAGAAATTTACTTACATGGTCAAGTCCAGCTCTTTAGCCAGAGGACTGGCCTTTAATGGTGGAAATTCAGTTTAGGGCAGGTAAAAGAGGGGGAAGAGTGGTTTGGGGAGACTGGTCTCCAAAATATCCATAGGGATGAGATACATTGGCAACCATGATTATGGGAGAATTTGCAACATATGGATGGAAAGGAATATGTAAAATCATGCCATCTGTTTTTTGACTTAAGCCTGCCAGATATCTGGCATAGTGAGAAGCCTGGAATGAGGGCAGAAGACATAGGTGTACCGCTTAACTTCCCTGGGCCTCAGCTTTCTCATCCATAAAATGGGAATGTAAAAATGCCTTCCCCTCTCATTGTTATAAATATCAAACGTGTGAAAATGCTTTGAAACTTGGAAAGTGTTGAATAACACGAAGTAATTATTTATATTAATAGTCTGTTCTCTTTACCCTCTGTTCTCTTCACCTTTGCCAAATGACAAAAAAGATCTTGCTCAGGAGAGTAATTGTGGTTAAATACTCTAGGCTAAGCCTGTGGAGGGAGTGTGTGTGATTGACATAAATCCTGCTACGGTTATTTTCAGAAGAAAAGGTATAAGTCCTATAGCAGCCAGCAGAATGTTTTTGATTACCCCATGGATTTGGGTAGCTTGGAGATCTGCTGTAGAGCTGGAATCTGACTTCCTCTGTGAGCATGAATTTGGCTGACTTCAGTAGTGATAAAAGCTTAAGAAAGAAAACCCACACATGCTGAAACCCGAAAGGCTAATGAGGAGGATAAACAGCTTGTGTAATTAGACCTTGTGTGTTTCCCTAAAAAGAAATCATAAAATATGAACAAAATGTTGTCTCTGAAGGCTTCATGGTTACTTGGTCTAGTTTTCAATTTGGAAACTATGCTCATTGCCTGCAGGAATTATAAGAACAATAGGCTTCTGGCTATTGAATTGATGCCCTCACATGGATTCTGACATTTGATGTCCTGGCCTTGGCCCCACTCACAGCGGCAGGGCAGTCGTGCAGGCAGTTTTGCTCTGTTCTGAGAACTCACAGCTTAGAGACCTTAGGTGGCTTCATAGTGTGACTTCTTGATGAGCCAAGTCTTCGGTGATTTTGGTTTCAAACCTGTTTATTCTTTGCTGTATGTCTTGTCCACAGTAAACAATGAAATACTTTGTTTTAAATAAACTCTGTTGTTCTTCTCAGAGTCCTGGTGTTTTCAGTAAAAAGGACACAATTCCCTTACCCACCCAGGTTTGTCAGATCTCTATATTTTGCCACTTTTGCTCTTTTGTTATACAATAAATATCTTTATTTTTAAAACAAATAAAATGGAGATGCACTTCAAGCTCTGTGAAATTCTCCCCACCCCATTCTCATTTCTCTTCCTCTCTTCCCAGAAGTGACCACTATGCTGAATGAAGCAAGCAACATGAGGCTCATCTGAATGTTTTGACCAAGTAATAATATTTCAAAATGAAGTTCCCATCCCTTGTGGAAATGTGAAAAGTAGGTGTCTCAAATCAGGCCATAGGAAAGTCATGAGATTTTGTTTCTTCTAGAAATCATTTTCTCAGTTTATACCAGTTTTTGGTATAAACCTTCAAACGTTCCCCTGCTTAATTTCATCAGTAGTACTTCTCTTTAAAATATAAGTAAGATATTACATGGTTCAAACTTCAAAATTGTTTCCAAATAATTTATATTAAGGCTTCTTTCATTTACTTTGGTCCCCTCATTCCCAACCTTGTGGTTAATAATTTTTATCAGTTTCTTGTTTGTACTTCTAGTGTTTTTATTTTATACACAAAAAAGTGTGAATATACATTCTTACTTTCCTGCTTTCTTTTCTCAGAACATTATATTCTATATTCATTGTTTTACATCACATTTTCCACTTAGTAATATATCCTGGAGGTCTGTACTACAGTATCCCCCTTTTCTCTCTCTTTTTATACCATGTTGTATTTTATAGTTGTATAACATTTCATCCAGCACATATTAATACATAGCACTTTATTTATTTTACAATTACATAGTATTTAATTGCATGGATAGAAAATATTTATCCTAAATGACAACTGGACTTTCTTTTCTATTGTTTTGTGAGTTTTTCCTTCCTTTTCTTTTTTTTTTATCTTTTTATTGAAGGATAATTGCTTTACAGAATTTTGTTGTTTTCTGTCAAACCTCAACATGAATCAGCCTTAGGTATACATATATCCTCTCCCTTTTGAACCTCCCTCCCATCTGCCTCCCCATGCCACCCCTCTAAGTTGATACAGAGCCCCTGTTTGAGTTTCCTGAACCATACAGGAAATTCCCATTGGCTATCTATTTCATATGGTAATGTAAGTTTCCATGTTACTCTTTCCATACATCCTACCCTCTTCTCCCCTCTCCCCATGTCCATAAGTCTATTCTTGATGTCTGTTTCTCTATTGCTGCCTTGAAAATAAATTCTTCACTACCATTTTTCTAGATTCCATATATATGCGTTAGAATATTATATTTATTTTTCTTTCTGACTTACTTCACTCTGTATAATAGGTTCTAGGTTCATCCACCTGATTAGAACTGACTTAAATGTGTTCCTTTTTATGACTAAGTAATATTCCATTATGTATATGTACCCAGCTTCTTTATCCATTCATCTATATTCAGGGGAGTTGGTGGCTAGGACGGCAGGAGATATAGTGCGCTAGAAGGGTATGGCAACCAGTATTGGCTAATACATTCCAATATTCTTCCCTGGAGAACCCCCCTCCCTGACAGAGAAGCCTGGTAGGCCCCAGTCTACAGAGTTGCAAAGAGTTGGGCTCCACCAAAGTGACTCTGTGCATGTAGATGCAAGACTTTTTTGCTTGTTGCAGCTCTGCCCCAGTGAGAGTTGAACATGAAGATAGTGCACCTGCTTGGCTTGCAGGGACCCTGGTGGTGCCAAGTGTGCAGGAACATGGACTGCCTCTGCTGCAGGAATTATGGCCCTATCAGAGTCTTTTTCTGGGCCTCTTGTAGGTGGGGATCAGAATGCCTCTTTTGCCAATCTTTCTCCATAGCTCCACCCATTCAGGCACTTAGAGGGCTACCTTGCCTGCAGTCCTTCTGTTGTTCTGCATGTCAGTTACATAGAGGGGCCTCCCTGGCTGGGGTCTTCCTCTGTAGATTTGTGGGTCAGGCACTTTAAGGGGCACCCTGGGTGGGGTCCTGCTCTGTAGTTCAGTGCACAAGTGTTTGATGGGCCAGCCTGTCTGTTGTTCAGCTGTCCATGCTGGCATGTGGGGAGAGAGAGGCTATGGTCATGGCTCCACCTCCTATATGTGACTCAGCAGTAACGCCTTCCTTCCATGACTGCCCTGCTTTCCTCCACAGGCGTTTCCCACCACAGTTTCCTCCCTCACATCCCCTCTATCTGTCTCTCCACAGTTAACAGCAGTCCTTGCCCTGGGATTGCGCCACAATCCCTACACTCCAGCTCCTAGCCACTGCGTGTTCCAGGGGACCTGCATCCCTGTCCAGGGTATGTATGGCTGCGGCAAGGACTGTCTGATTCTCATTTCTTTTAGGCTGCCACAGATAAGCTGTTTCACTCTCAGCCTTAAATGTTTCTCCTCTGACTTAGACAAGTGCTGTGATGTGGGAACGAACTCCTGTTTCAGTTTCCTCACCCTCCGAGAGCAAGTCCAGTCCTACCAATACTCCTGTTTTTTCCCCTAGTTCCTTTGTCCTACCAAGTTTTGCGTGGTTCTATATATTCTTTTCCTTTGATCAGGTACTCCTGTCTGCTCTCAGCAGGTTCTCTGCATGCACCTCTGTGTCTGAAGGTGTCTTCCTGACGTACTCCATGTCCACCCATTCCTCCGCCATCTTGTTCTCTTTCCTCTCCTTAATTTTTAGGATTTCCTTATAAATTAGGAATAACATTTTGTCTGTGCTGTGAGTTATAAATTTTTTTTCTCAGATTGTTATGTGTGACAGAGTTCACTGTTACTTTTTTATCATGGACCAAATTATTTTAAAACTGAAAGTATCTTAGAAATCTTCTACTCTTTCATTTTGCAATGAGTAAACTGTGGCTTATGATGCCTGAGTACTGAGGCCCAACTCCAGGTAAAGACAGAAGCTGAATTTGAATACCAGTCAATGTTTTGTCCACCATGGTCCCTGCATATAATGAAATAATGCTTTTTATTATGGGGTGATTGACTTGTGTAAACTCCATGAAAATAAAAAATTTATGTTTTCTCAAACACAGCTATAGAGCTACCTATATCCTAGTTCCCCAATGATTTAGTTGAATCATCAAAAGAATAAAATCCCATGAAGACGTGTCCAGGTGTAGATGGTTTAACTAGGGAATTCTATAAGATAGTAAAGAAAATACAATACTCATTCCACATAAACTTTTTCAGAAAATAGATGTGAGCCCTTCTTAATTAATATAATTGAAGACACTATTACCATGATACCAAAGCCAAATAAAGTCATCAGAAGGAAAGCAAAGCATAGACCAGTATCTCTCATGAACGTAGAAGAAATCAACCTTAAAATAGTGGCAACCTGAGTCTAGTAATGTGTGAAAAGGATTAGCATCATCTAAATGGTACTATCTAGGAATGTAGGGTTAGTTTATCCCTTCCTTCTCCCTCAGTTATTCCCATTATGTGTTACACCTTTTATTGTTGTCTCACAGCTTTTGGATATTCTTTATTTGTTCCTTTTTGAGTCTTTTTTCTTCTTTGCTTCTCAGTTTTGGAAGTTTCTATTGTTATATCCTCAAGCTGAGAGATTCTTTCTTCATAAAATTAATAATTGTGTCCAATATAACTAATAAGCACATCTAAGGCATTCTTTATTTCTATTCAGTGTTTTTGATCTTTAGCATTGCTTATATATTCTTTCTTAGATTTCCCATCTCTCTGCTTTCATTATCCATCTGCTCTTGCATAATGTCTACTTTTTCCATTAAAACCCTTAGCACATTAATCATAGGTTTAAAAATAATCTTTTAATTCCAGAATTCTTGCTGCATCTGAATCTGGTTCTGATGTGTTTTCACTGTCTTCAAATTGTGTTTTTTACCATTCAGTGTAACTTTTGTTTTTTTGTGTAAAGTGACTGTGATATACTGGGTAAAAGGAAACTGTGGTAAGTAGGGCATTAATAATGTAGTGATAATGTGTGGAGAGAAGGGGAAATATTTGTATCTGTGATTTGGTTTCAGGCTTTTGGGGAGCCCATGCCCCTGGATTGTGAACTTCCACAGTGCTACCTAGTACCTGCCGTCTCACGTACCCCTCCCCCAACACTTAGCTGGAAAAGGATGGCTAGAGGGAGCTGGAGTTTGTGCTTCTCTTCTACCAGGTAAGTTAGTCTCTGGTAAAATTGCTTCCCTGAAGGCAGGCCTTGTTAAGAAAAACAGAATGGGTTGTTATATTTCAAAATGATATCCTTTTCCCTTCCCCTGCCTGCTGGAAGCACAAGAGAGTTTTTCTCTGATAGTTACACTGAAAACAGGGTGAAGTTTTTAGAGGTAAAACTTAGAAAAATGTGGCTCCTACCCTATTACTGGGTCCCCCTGGAGTTTGTGGTCTCTCAGACTTGTGCGCACTGAACCACCAGCAATTGTCAACGATAGTTCAAGTATTCCTACCCCGGTGCTGGTTTCCATGGATGTCTCTGCATGCGGGTTTCTGCTCCAGTAAGTTGTAAGCTATATCTCTGTATCTGCCTGTCATTCTCTCCAATTTTTAGACCAGCAGTTTGTCCTGTAGCCTCATTTCTCTGATGTATCTAAGGAGACCTGATGTTTTAACTCTTTCATATTTTTACTTGTTGTTAGGATGAAGTGCTGACTTCTAAGTTTCTTACAATGCAAGGTTATCCCAAAATTGATTTGTGTAATGTACTATGTTAACAGAAAAAAAGGACAAAAACTACATGACTAGCTCAGTAAACATAAAAAAAAATTTTTTTTAATAGCCAGCATGCATTCATGATAAAAGTTCTCAACAAATTAGGAAGAGATGAAAATTTCCTCACCCTGATAAAGAGCTATGGCTAACAACATGCTTAATATTAAAAGCTTAAATGCTTTCTCTCCTTAATATTTGAACAAATATATGCTCTTGCCTCTTTTATTCATCACTTCACTGGAGATTCTACTCAGTGCAATAAAGCAAGAATAAGAGATCACAAGTTACAAGATCAGTATCTAAAAATCAATTAGTATTTTCTATATATATTAGCAATTCAGAATCCAAAAATAAAGTTAAGAAAATAATATTATTTATTATGTAATCAAAAAGAACAAAATACTTAGGCATAAATTTAATGAAAGGAGCAGAAGCTGTATGCTGAAAACTCTAAGACTTTGCTAACAAAAAGTAATGAAGACCTAAATAAGTGAGAGCTAGACTATGTTCATAGATTTGAAGACTCCATTTAGTTAAAATGGCAATACTTTTCTCAAACTGATCTATAGATTCAACAGAATCCCTATTAAATTCCCAGTAGGCTTTTTAATATAAATGGACAAGTTGATCCTAAAATTTAAATGAAAATTGAAAGTACCTAGAATAAACAAAGCAATTTTGAAAGGGCAGTGTCAAAGGACTTGTGCTACCTTTTTCAAAGCTTAGTATGAAGCCACAATAGTCAAGACAATGTGATGTTAGCATTAGGCTATGAATCACTGGAACAAACCAGAGTCCACAAATAAACCCATACATGGCCCCTTGATTTGTTACAGACTTGCAGGTAATTCAGTGGGGTAAGAGAGTCTATTCAATGAATGGTGCTGGAACACTTGGATGTCTCTATGCAAAGCAAAAGTAAAACCCAAAACCCCTTGGACCCTTACTTCACATTATACACAAAGTTCTATTCAAAATGGATCATAAATCTAAATGTAAGAGCTTAACATATCATGTATCTAGAATTAAACAGGAGAGAAAACAATTTATAACTTTGAATTTCTTAGGACACAAGAAACATGAACAACAAAAGATAAAATGGTGTCTTTTCAAAAGACACCATTGAGAAAACAGAAAGACAAAGACAAGTAAAAAGAATGGGAAAAATATTTTAAATGAGCTAAAAAAGAACTTATATTCAGAGTATGAAGAAATCTTGTACAGTAAATAATCTGAAGCACACAACACAATTAAAAATGGATAAAAATTTGAATATACCCTTCCTAAAAAGACCTGTGAATAGCAAATAAGCACATGAAAAAATGTTCAACATTGTTAGTCCTTAGGGAAATGCAGACTGAAATCCTGTTGAGAATCTACTACACATCTCTAATATGTATGCTACCAGAAAAGACTAAGAATACCAAGTGTTACTGAGGGTACATAGAAACCAGAACTCATACGCTGCTGATGGAAGTGGAAAGTGATACAATCCCCTTTAAAAAATTGCCTAGCAGGTTCCTAAAATGTTGAACTTACATTTATCAAATGACCAAAAAATTTTCCTTTCCAGGTAGGAATATGCCCAAGAGAAATGAAAAGACTTGTATCCAAATATTTGTTACACATAATATCTCTTTTTGAAATATTTGGAAGCAATCCAAATGTCCATTGCTTGGGGAATAGGTAGACAACAGTTATATCTAAGCAATGATAGATCGCCATTCAGCAGTAAAAAGGAGTGAGTTACACATGTAACAACATGGATAAACTCCAAAAACATGCTAAGTGTAAAACAAACATAAGAATATATACTGTTTGATTGCATTTATGGGAAATTGCTAAAAAAGGCAAAACTATAGAGACAAGAAGCAGGTTCCCTGGAGCTGGGATTGGAAGTAGGGATTGACTGCAAATGTACACAAGGGGACTTTGGGGGGATTATGAAAGTGTTCTAAAGCTTGAGTGTAATGATGTTTACAGCTGTGCAAATTTACTAAAAGTTATTTGATCTGTATACACCAAATGGATAAATGTTATACTATTGTAAACTATACTTTAAAAAGCTGTAAAGAAGGCAAAATCTCTAAAGACAAAGTTGTATCACATGGTAATAGCATGGAAGGTATCTTTCTTAAATGATTGTTTCTTGTTTCTTCCTTTAAAGTGAGTGGGGTTTTAATTGTTTCTGCTTTTTGAATAGGCTACTTCCTGGTGGCTCTCTGGAGGGATCATTCCCTAGAGCAGATGTACATTATAGCTCACGCTGAGTCTCTTTGTCAGTAGAGACAGTTGCCAGCCAAGAGTGAGGCTCAGCTGGAGAGGCTGAGTGAGGCTTCTGGGGTAGGCGCCCCTCAGGTTTTTCTCTAATTACTCCAGCTGAGCATACAAGAAGAAAGGCAAAGCCACAGGGAGGCATATTAATTAAAATGTCTCCTTTATCAGTGGGCCATTGTGATTCACCTAACTTTTAGGAGGTTACAGTTGTAGGTTTACAGTTTGTTATTTCCTTCCATTGCTAACATAATTGCAAGATAAAATAATTCGACATTTTAATACTCAGAAATAGTCACTTGGATAGATTAATAAGCAGGATATTTAATTACCAATTGGGGTCAGGTAAGAAAAAGAATCTAGTTTTTAAATGAGACTGTTGAGAACTGTCCTGAACAGAGACTTTTACTATAGATTTCCTTCTGGTGTAGTTTACTTGGACATAGCGGGAAAGATATTAGTCCTTGAGCTTTTGGTGTCTAACTGCCTGTTATGTGAAGAAGCTCCACTCACTGGTTTTGTTACCACTGTTTGCTTAGACCTTCACTGCCAGTTAATAAGGAAGAGGAGAAACATGCCTCTTAGGAAATATAGAGAAAATTTTACTTTGATCTTATCTGCTGCCGTTATTTAATACATTTTCCCTTTGACCAGTGCCCCCCTTTCTCTTCTCACACAAAAAGCCTAAGACAAACAAAAAGATAAAAGCAATTTACTTAAACTAGTTGTTATACAGAAGTGGTTTTGATTTGATGTTTTAATTTTAAGATTACTCTGTTCACTGTAAGACCAGAGGCTTATATTTTTAGAGCCATATGCTGCTTTGGTCTTATGAATGGACACCCTGTGGGTCTCAGTGGGAGCTAAAGCCGAGCTAGTTGCAGGATGGTGCTTTCTTCCTTTTGTTGCACAAGGAATTTTCACTTGATTTTTCCAAAGGGTGTAATCTGCATGTATTAAGGGCACTTGTTTGGCATGTATGTTTACTGACATATTTGGCTTAAATGTTTACTGACATGCTTGACTGGACAATAGCAATTGTTTTATAGGCATTTCTTAGTTTACTTGCCAGCACTAGACCTGCTAAAGATTCTTCCATAAGAGTGGATTTCCCATACTGCCAGGAGCCGTCAGGATGCCCCCTTGCTTGGATGACAAGGTCAAGAGACTAAGAAAGAAATTGCATTTATTTCCAATATTCTGGGAGGTGGGTCATAGAGGATCCTGCTTTGGTTTATGTCGGAGAGTGTTTTGCCTATGTTATCCTCTAGGAGTTTTATAGTTTCTGGTCTTATGCTTAGATCTTTGATCCATTTTGAGTTTATTTTTGTGTATGGTGTTAGAAAGTGTTCTAGTTTCATTCTTTTACAAGTAGCTGTCCAGTTTTCCCAGCACCACTTGTTAAAGAGATTGTCTTTTCTCCATTGTATATTCTTGCCTCCTTTGTCAAAGATAAGGTGTCCATAGATGCGTGGATTTATCTCTGGGCTTTCTATTCTGTTCCATTGATCTATATTTCTGTCTTTGTGCCAGTACCATACTGTCTTAATGACTGTGGATTTGTAGTATAGCCTAAAGTCAGGTAGGTTCCTCCAGTTCCATTTTTCTTTCTCAAGATTGCTTTGGCTATATGAGGTTTTTTATATTTCCATACAAATTGTGAAATTATTTGTTCTAATTCTCTGAAAAAGACCTCTGGTAGCTTGATAGGAATTGAATCTATAGATTGCTTTGGGTAGTATACTCATTTTCACTATATTGATTCTTCCAATCCACGAACACGGCACATTTCTCCATCTATTTGTGTCCTCTTTGCTTTCTTTCATCAGTGTTTTATAGTTTTCTATATACAAGTCTTTTGTTTCTTTAGGTAGAAATACTCGTAAGTATTTTATTCTTTTTGTTTCGATGGTGAATGGAATTGTTTCCTTAATTTCTCTTTCTGTTTTCTCATTGTTAGTGTATAGGAATGCCAGGGATTTCTGTGTGTTGATTTTGTGTCCTGAAACTTTACTGTATTTACTGATTAGCTCTAGTAATTTTCTGGTAGAGTCTTTAGGGTTTTCTATGTAGAGGATCTAATTAAAATTAAAAGCTTCTGCACAACAAAGGAAACTATAAGCAAGGTGAAAAAACAGCCTTCAGAATGGGAGAAACTAATAGCCAATGAAGCAACGGACAAACAATTAATCTCAAAAATATACAAGCAACTCCTGCAGCTCCATTCTAGAAAAATAAACGACCCAATCAAAATGTGGGCCAAAGAACTTAACAGACATTTCTCCAAAGAAGACATAAAAATGGCTAACAAACACATGAAAAGATGCTCAACATCACTCATTATCAGAGAAATGCAAATCAAAACCACAATGAGGTACCACTTTACACCAGTCAGAATGGCTGCAATCCAAAAATCTACAAGCAATAAATGCTGGAGAGGATGTCGAGAAAAGGGAACTCTCTTACACTGTTGGTGGGAATGCAAACTAGTACAGCCACTATGGAAAACAGTGTGGAGATTCCTTAAAAAACTGCAAATAGACCTGCCATATGACCCAGCAATCCCACTGCTGGGCATGCACACTGAGGAAACCAGAATTGAAAGAGCCACGTGTACCCCAATGTTCATCTCCGCATTGTTTACAATAGCCAGGACATGGAAGCAACCTAGATGCCCATCAACTGACGAATGGATAAGAAAGCTGTGGTACATATACACAATGGAATATTACTCAGCATTAAAAAAAAATTCATTTGAAGCAGTTCTACTCAGGTGGATGGAACTGGAGCCTATTATCCAGAGTGAAGTAAGCCAGAAGGAAAAACAACAATACAGTATACTAACGCATATATATGGAATTTAGAAAGATGGTAACAAGAACCCTGCATGCAAGACAGCAAAAGAAACGCAGATGCATAGAACAGACTCATGGACTCTGTGGATGAGGGCAAGGGTGGGATGATATGGGAGAATGGCATTGAAACATGTTAATTATCATATGTGAAATCAATCGCCAGCCCAGGATTGATGCTTGGGGCTGGTGCACTGAGATGTCCCAGGGGGAGGGAATCGGGAGGGAGGAGGGAGGGGGGTTCTGGAGGGAGAGCATATGTAAACCCATGGCGGTTTCATGTAATTGTATGGCAAAACCAAGACAATAAAGTAAAGAAAATTTTTTTTTAAAAAAAGGAAAGCAATTGCAAAGCTGACTTTCTTTATCGGGGCATTCCCAGCAAGGCCCCTCCTGGTATGTTTCTTGGGAGTTCTGTCCGTGCTGGGAACATTAGCTCATCTCAGTAGGTCAGTCCCACTTGGAAAGAATTCCTCCTGAGATAATCCCCCCAGACCATATCAACCAGAGGATCTGGGAAGGTGGATTCCCTTCCCTGAGGACAAAGGAGGAATGAAAGGGACATTTAAATAGATTACTACATCTCCTACTCATTACTAGGAGTTTACCAAGAGTTCTCTGGGGATCATGGAATGGCCACCACCAGAAGGGCTCGTACTTGGGTCACCTTTCCACCTCCCACTCCCCTGACCACTCCATGGTGGAGGCTCCCTTCCTTGAAGAAACCAGGCTGGAATAGGACTTAGAAATGCTCATAACTGTGGCCAGCATAGTTGGAGATATTGATTGCTTTAGGATAGTGTAGACATAGGAATTCATTATAGTAGTTATAAGGTTAATAGGGTTTTATTGCTAAAGCAGTGCTGCTAGACTGTCTCTTAGTCCTCTTTCCTCTTTCCAAACTGTCTCTTTGTCCTCTTTCCTCTTTCCTTGTAAGAACTGGAGTAGGTTACTAGAATAAAACAGTTTCAAGCTTAAGCCCTTCCCTCTAGCTTCTACATAGTTGCACCTGATAAGAGAAATGTAACCTTTCTACTTAGATTGATGTACTTATCATGATTGAATGATGTATGCTGAAGACATTCAAATGGTAAACATACTATTGTTAAATCTAATTACGCAGAAATCTGACTTCTGTAAGGGGAATGTTTCATGATAGATTGGGGAATGAGCTCAATGATAAGGTTGCTATGGAAGGTAGAAAACAAAAAATTGTATAGAATGATAGGGGATATAATGATGTAATGGGGATGTCTTTTGGCTATAAATCTGTAAACCAACAATAAACGGGAGAGACTGCTCCATCACCACACACACTGACTCAGCTCAATACTTCGCCGACACCACTCATCCCTCAAGACCCCCGGACCCGCCGAGGCTGGACCCTGGCACCACACCCTTGCTGGGTAATCATGTTCAGTTTCTTGATTCTAAATACTGTCTGTCCTACTTTCAGAAGAGTGGGATGTTCCTTTCTCTTTTCTAGGAGCTCATTTCTTCTGCAACAACATTTCCTTAGTCTGTGTGTTCATCTGTCATGCCCTCTGATCTCCAAGCCTTATTTATCATTCAGAACACAGTTCAAAGTTTAATCTCCTTTATGAAATCATCCGCTGGATCATCTGGATCATTGAAAAAGCAAGAGAGTTCCAGAAAAATATCTATTTCTGCTTTATTGGCTATATCAAAGCCTTTGACTGTGTGGATAATAGTAAACTGTGGATAATTCTTCAAGAGATGGAACTACCAGACCACCTGACCTGCCTCCTGAGAAATCTGTGTGCCGGTCCACTTAGAACTGGACATGGAACAACAGACTGGTTCCAAATTGGGAAAGGAGTACATCAAGGCTGTATATTGTCATTGTGCTTATTTAACTTATATGCAGAGTATATCATGAGAAACGCTGGGCTAGTTGAAGCACAAACTGGAATCAAGATTGCTGGGAGAAATATCAATAACCTCAGATATGCAGATGACACCACCTTCATGGCAGAAAGTGAAGAAGAACTAACGAGCCTCTTGATGAAAGTGAAAGAGGAAAGTGAAAAATTGGCTAAAGCTCAACATTCAGAAAACTAAGATCATGGCATCTGGTCCCATGGCAAGCAGATAGGGAAACAGTGGCAAAAGTGACTGACTTTATTTTCTTGGGCTCCAAAATCACTGCAAATGGTGACTGCAGCCATGAAATTAAAAGATGCTTACTCCTTGGAAGGAAAGTTATGACCGACCTAGACAGCATGTTAAAAAGTAGAGACATTACTTTTCCAACAAAGGTCCATCTAGTCAAGGCTATGGTTTTTCCAGTAGTCATGTATGGATGTGAGAATTGGACTATAAAGAAAGCTGAGTGCCGAAGAATTGATGCTTTTGAACTGTGGTGTTGGGGAAGACTCTTGAGAGTCCCTTGGACTGCAAGGAGATCCAACCAGTCCATCCTAAAGGAGATCAGTCCTGGGTGTTCATTGCAAGAACTGATGTTGAAGGTGAAACTCCAGTAGTTTGGCCACCTGATGCAAAGAGCTGACTCATTGGAAAAGACCCTGATGCTGGGAAAGATTGAAGGCTAGAGGAGATGGGGACGACAGATGATGAGATGGTTGGAATGCATCACCGACTCAATGGACATGAGTTTGAGTAAACTCCAGAAGTTGGTGATGGACAGGGAGGCCTGGTGTGCTGTAGTCCATGGGGTTGCAAAGAGTTGGGCACGACTGAGTGACTGAACTGAACTGACTGATGAAATCATCTCCCTGTGGCTCAGAGCACACTTCTCTCTCTTTTCTGAACTCCCGAGCCTTTATTTTTCCCATTGAACTCATTTCCAAATTATGGCAAGCACTGATGATTGGTTCACCACCTGTTTTCTCTGTATAGACACCACTCACTTAGAATGTGCATGTGTATCTCAGTTAAGGCCAAGATGGTGGCAGTCTGCTGTAGGGTCTCTGGGAAGATTTGTTTTTCTTATGTAGGTTACAGGCTGCCAAGTGTTGAGGTGGTCAGTTAGGACAATGAGCCAATCTGAAAGTATCAGTCAAGTCTTTATTTATTGTGACAGTGCAGGCAAGAGGCAGAAAGTGGCACTGGCTCCCAGGTGCTCCATTTTCCCCTATGGAGCAATGCCTAACAAGGGTCAGATACATGTGGTGCAGATGAGGGGAAATGTTTCATTGCTGAGAAGCAGAGGGCTGTTGTCTTTTCATGGATCTGGGGGGTATGGTAGAGGGAGGGGGAAAAGGGTAAGGAGTAGAAAAATACTACTCACCATGGAGAAAATGCCTTAATCCAGTCCCAGTAATGAGGCTGGTGGAGGTGTCTAGGTACCTCAGCTAAGACCTCTGATAAGGGGACCTCTGAAGAGAAGTGTCTGGGCTAGATGTGTGTATACTGATATGTGTATGAGCATGACTGGCTCAGATGGGTGGAGTAGAGGTGGGGTTCCTTGATGGTAACTCTCTCCAGAAAATTGTAGTGCTTTGGTGATAAGCAGGTTTAGTGTGGGGAGGGCAGCTTTCCACTGTGAGGCCTGTCAGGCAAGCCTTGCAATTGCCTGTGCTGGGCCTGGATGATTACACACTCACTTTCTGATCTGGTGATGGACTCTTCAGTAGGTTCCACTTCTTCTCCTTTTTTTTTTTTTTAAGCTGGAATGTGATTTAATGGTTGAAATTGTAGCAGCCAACCTGTGTCCATGAGGGAAATATGAAGGGAATTCAAGGACTCTGCAGTCAACTAAATCAGAAACAGAAACAAGAATGGCATGCATTTGGACTTCCACTTATGTAGGGAAAAATAAGCTTCTAATATTTAAGCCACCATAGTCATGTTTTCAGCTCTGTGTAGCCTAAAATATTCCTAACTGGTATGTCATTTAGTCATGCAATGTTTTTTACTGTTCCATAACTGATATTGATCTAAATGATTATATATCACTTGAGATACCTTAAAGGAACAATCTCAGCTCTCCTCTGCTACCGTAGTACTATTTTTTGATTCTCATCGCAATTCAGAGTTGGTGGTAAGTATACATTGAAGTTGTCAGTGTTTCTTTTTTTGTAGCTAAGTCACCAGAGATGAAAACCATATAATTCTTAATTTATTTGTTGTCACTCATAAAAGAGTGATGCTGACAAAATTCCTAGCATCAACTGCCTTGAAATTGAAGACCTGCGTCTAGATCCCAGTAGTAGTTTCTGATTAAAAAAGCCCCAGGTAAAGGTCACTTGTGTTTGGAATATTCAGTACTGTTGTCCATGATAGGTTTAGATCCTTGTCTACTTATTGGGCTTCCCTTGTGGCTCAGCTGGTAAAGAATCTGCCTGCAATGCAGAGACCTACATTCAGTCCCTGGGTTGGGAAGATCCCCTGGAAAAGGGAAAGGCCAACCACTCCATTATTTTGGCCTGGAGAATTCCATGGACTTGATAGTCCATGGGGTCACAAAGAGTCAGACATGACTGAGTGACTTTCACTTCACTTCACTACTTGTTACTCCTTTTGCCTAGAAGTAAACAAAAGCCTGGAATCATATATAGGATGATTTTAGTAAAAAAGACTTTGTGATATCTCTAAATGATTCCATATACATGTAGACCAATTTCGTTTTTTATAAGCTGCTACTCTAGGTTTCTCAGGACAGTGTTTTTCAGTAGTATGTGGGTCAAAGACACAGCTCTTGTCTTACTGGGCAACATTACATGAGTTTCATCAGTTAGTGAATAAGTTTCTTAGGAACCTTGAATAAACCTTGATTTTATTGACCTTGTATCAGTCCTAGGCTTATGTACAGCAATAGGTTATGCTCTAGATACAGAATCCTAGCTATTAATACTTATGTGAGACTTATAACACCACTGCCCAGATTCCAGGTCATTGGCATGAGTAAGTTTCTTAGCAGATTAGATAGTATCTCAAAGAAGACAAAACACAATGTATTTTAAATTTTCCCCCTTAAGGTGTATCTTAATGACTTGATATTCCTGGATCAGCCAAATTCATGCACCCCTGCTATAGGGATCAGGCAGATAAATATTTGCCTAAGTGCTGATGATATAGTTTATTTTCTCGAATTTAGGGTAGCTTCTATAAACAACGGCTCTTTGATCTAATTACTTTAAATCAGTTACTTCAAAACCCAAGTCATCAGTTTTGACAGAGTTCTGCAAGCATTTAGTTGGTCACAGTCTAAGAACCTATATAGAAAGTCAACTTGTTTACTTACCACTAGGTTTTCTTAAAGAGTTAAGCAGTAAATAATACTGTTTTCAATTCAATATTATTGCTACATGGGCACTATATTGAGATAATTAACATCTCCAATTACAGTTGTTACCGGCATATTTTATAGCACAGACTAATTCTGATAATGATAATAGAGGAAAAATTGATTGAATGTTTGTTGTGGAGGGCATTGTGCTAAACAGTTATATGCATTTTCTCTTTTAATTCTCACCCCAACCTGATAAAATCAGTAGAAGTTTGAGGCTTCTTCTCATTATAAATTGTAGTAAATTCTGGGCTGTTTTCTGAGGAAAACCTTGTCTGCAAATATTACCTTGGCCCAACTCCATGTCAAAGTCAGTGGGCTTTTCTCCAGGCTCATGCCTGATTGGTAGGCTTCTTGACTGATATAACAAAATATTAAACCTGTTTTCTTCTTGAATATCCACTGGACACATGGTTCTGCCTTTAACCAGTAACTTGGACTTGAATTCTCATCTGAAGTCCTTGCTGGAAGCTTGGCTATTATAAATATTTTTCATGAAGGAGTGTGCCAAGGGCATGTGGGCTCTCATATGCCCTAGTTGTCTTCACTGTCTGATATGTGGTAGCCACTAGTCTCATTTAAATAAAATAAAAATTAAATAGAACAGCTATTCAGTTCCTTTGTCAAAACAACTATATTTCAAATCCTCAATAGCCATATGTGGCTGGAAGTTTTTCTAATGGACAGGATAAATATGGAACATTTTGGTCATTCAGAATGTTTTATTGGGCAGTGCTGTGATAAACTGTTAGGGTTTCACATCTGGACTGCACCTTCTTTAAAAAAAATAATTTTCATTAAATTGTGCTTCGATGTGTTGACAGTGGCCTGCCATTGTGGTCCATTCTAATAACGAGTATTGAGTTCTTATATGTCAGAAATGGTTTTAAACATTTTTTATGAATTAAGTAAATTCTTTTAATAGTTTTTATGAGGTAGGGCATTATTATTATCTTCATTTTACAGAGCTTGGAGAGTTAAGTGACTTGCCTCTAGTCACCCAGATTGTAAAGGGTGGTGGTGAAATTCTGAAATCTGACTAAACCTTTGTTCTTCACCACCACACTGTGCTGCCTCTGAAATCCTTATAAAGCTTTCTTGGATTTCATTCTTAGGATATAAGTAGTGAGCTCATTATTTTTATCTCTTATTCCTCTTGGCTGTAGCTCTTTATTTATTTAGTTTCTGTTATTATAATGCTGCAGTGCAATTCTGATGCCAGGCACCTAGTGTTAGCATGGATTCCACAAATTAAGGGAATGATTCCCTAAAAGATTACCTTCACTTCTAATACTAGCCACAATTTCAGAAGTCCTCAGACCAGTTGCGCTTCTGACCAACTGGCTATAAATATCGGGGTGCTTTAACTCTTTTGGGTGTAGTAATTTGATGGAGTGACTCACAGAATTCTGTAAAGCACTGTATTTACAGCTTTATTTTAAAAGTTGTCAATCAGAACCAGCCCAATAGACAATTAGGATGAAACCTGGAAGGGAAGGAGAATACATCACCCTTCCCCAACACTTGATGTGTTCAGCAATGAGGAAGCCTAGCTGAGGCAGCTCTCATCCAGGTAGCTAGCGTGAGACTGTGGAGCGCTGAGCCACGCATCATGCCCTGGGCTGCTCAGACTAGCAAACAATACAGTCAAGATGGCTAAAGGTGATCCCAAGAAACCAAAGGGCAAGATGTCTGCTTATGCCTTCTTTGTGCAGACATGCAGAGAGGAACATAAGAAAAACCCTGAGATCCCTGTCACTTTTGCTGAATTTTCCAAGTAATGCTCCGAGAGGTGGAAGACCATGTCCGGGAAAGAGAAGTCTAAATTTGATGAAATGGCAAAGGTGGATAAAGTGCACTATGATCAGGAAATGAAGGATTACGGACCAGCTAAGGGAGGCAAGAAGAAGAAGGACCCTAATGCCCTCAAGAGACCACCATCTGCTCTGAATTCCACCCCAAGATCAAGTCTACAAACCCTGGCATCTCTATTGGAGATGTGGCAAAAAAGTTGGGCAAGATGTGGAATAACTTAAGTGACAGCAAGAAGCAGCCATAGGTCAACAAGGCAGCGAAGCTGAAGGAGAGGATGTCACAGACTGTAAGTCTAAAGGGAAGTCTGATGGCACCAGGGTCCTGCTAAAGTTGCCGGGAAAAGGTGAAAGGAAGATTAAGATGAAGAAGAGGAGGAAGAGGAATTAAAAACAAACAAACAACTGTTGATCTGTCTTATTGTGAATACCTTAGAATAGGGAGCGCTGTGATTTACACACCTCTTGCCCAAGATGTGTCTGCTGCCCTCATTAGGTTTAATTACCCAATTGAATCATGATCATATTGTAGTCTCTCAAAGTGCTCTAGTGTTGTCAGTGGTTTACATGAAGTGGCCATGGGTGTCTGGAGCACCTGGAAACTGTATCAAAGCTGTACATATTTCCAAACATTTTTCAAATGAAAAGGCTCTCATGTTCTCCTCACTTCATGCACTTTGCTGTTGGTGTGACAAGGCATTTAAAGACGTTTCTGGCATTTTTTTAATTTTTGTAAGATGGTGTGTTAACTCTATGATCATTGGCTAGAAATCCCGTGTTCTCAACTGTACATATCTATAGTTTGTAAAATGAACAAAGCAACCGAGACACACTCTTGACCATCCTTGCTTGGTGTGGAGGTTGTGGGGACTATGCCTTCTGGAGGGGCCGTAGCTCAGGGCATGCACTGTGGGGCTGGACCTGTGGACACTGCAGTGGGCATCCATCTAGCTTCAGATTGTCTTGATTTTGTATATAGCCACATAGCATCCCGCTGCCATTCTTAACTGTGGAGAAGCGGAGGTCAGCTGACATGAGAAGTGTTTTGGATCCTTTTTAGTTGAAGTCTGAAAAGTGAAAGTGAAGTCGTTCAGTCCTGTCCAACTCTTGCGACCCCATGGACTGTAGCCTACCAGGCTTCTCCATCCATGGGGTTTTCCAGGCGAGGATATTGGGAGTGGGTTGCCATTTCCTTCTCCAGGAGATCTTCCCGACCCAGGGATTGAACCTGGGTCTACCCATATTGTAGGCAGATGCTTTACCGTCTGAGCCACCAGGGAAGTCCTTAGTTGAAGT
Source organism: Antilocapra americana (assembly GCA_007570785.1). Classification (NCBI taxonomy): domain Eukaryota; kingdom Metazoa; phylum Chordata; class Mammalia; order Artiodactyla; family Antilocapridae; genus Antilocapra; species Antilocapra americana. The sequence continues at coordinate 19,483,366 of ML660201.1, forward strand.
GTGGTAGTTTTAAACTCTTTGTTTTCTTAAACAAGCCACAGAACACTTCATTATCAGCAAAGCCAACAGCCACTGCACCAGTGAAAGTTCAAGAACCTTCTGTACTAAACACATCTGCCATGTTCTCTTTTTTTTTGGTATGTTTAGAATGCTGAAATGTTTTTAAGTTAAATAAACAGTATTACATTGAAAAAGAAAAGCATATCTGAAGAGTATGTGTCCAAAGTTTTTATTGGGGTTATTACAGAGGCATGATTAATCGAATCATTGACCTTGTGATTGAACTTAGTCTTTAGCACCCCCTCTCCTCCCTGGAGGTTGGGCTGGTTCAAAGCCTCAAAACTCTAATCCTGTAGGTTGGTCTTTCCTTGACTAACTCCCATCCTGAGTCATCTCATTGGTATAAATCAGGCATGATGCAAGGCATGAGTAACAAAGCCACTCCTATCACTCAGGAAGTTCTAAAGATTTAGAGGACCAGGAACCAAGACAAGATAAATTCTTTATTATACAACAGTAGGTGTTTTTCTTCTTTATTGAAGAATAGTTGACTTTCAATATTATATTACTTTCAGGTTTACAACATAGTGATTCAATATTTTTATACATTATGAAATGATTACCACTGTGAGTCTAGTTACCATCTGTCACCATAGAAAGTTATTACAGTGTTATTGACTATATTCCCTTTGCTGTACATTATATCCCTGTGACTTACGTATTTTATAACTGGAAGTTTGTACCTCTTAATCCCATTCACCTCTTTCACCCACCTTCTTCCCTCCTCCCATCTGGAAGCCACTAGCTTATTCTCTGTATCTAGGAATCTATTTCTGTTTTATTATGTTTGTTCAGGAAGTCTCTAAAAGATTAGTAGTCCACTTGCACCTGTATAAAAACATGTAGTTATATATATACATAAATGTTCTTTTATTTTTATGTATCAGTTCAGTTCAGTCGCTCAGTCATGTCCATCTCTTTGAGACCCCATGAAGTGCAGGATGCCAGGCTTCCCTGTGCTTCACCATCTCCCGAAGTTTGCTCAAATTCATGTCCATTAGTAGTGATACGGAGAAGGCAATGTCACCCCACTCCAGTACTCTTGCCTGGAAAATCCCATGGACGGAGGAACCTGGTACGCTGTAGTCCATGGGGTCGCGAAGAGTCTGACATGACTGAGCGACTTCACTTTCGCTTTCAATCTTGCATTTAATACTCTTCTTGTCTTCATAATTTTAAGCTTGTCCTTTACCTTAGTCATATACTTATCACCTCATATTTTTCTCACCACGTTGCTAGGTCCAGAAACCTCAAACTGCCCTCCAGAAACAGCTTTGGTGCAATAGGGGAAGCTCAGCACAAACTGTTTTTGTACTTTCTTTTTTTGTTTTTGTACTTTCTGCCTTTACACGTGTGCTATTCTTTCTGCCTCAAGTGTCCTTTTCTCACTCACTGGCCACTTCTTGATTGTTTGTAAATGTACAAGCTAAACCTCATTTCCCTGTGAAGGCTTCCCTGACCTTCTCTCATAGAGTTAATCTTTCTGTTCCTTTTCCACATTATTTAGCATATGCCTTTATCTCAGTGGCGTTTATCACACTGCATTTTAAATTCTTTCCCCCCATTTCAAACCTTAACAGAATTATTGATTTCACCCTTGTTGCCACTAAACCTATTACTCTCTGTCTCTCCAGTCCTGATATAGCATCATCAGTGATTCAGCTGCTCCATCCAAAAATCTAAAAGTTACCTTGATTTCCCTTTTGTCCTCATCTTGCACATCTAATTAACAGCAAGTCATCTGGTTATACAGCCTAAACATATCCCAGTGCTTTCAACTCTCGCCTTCAAACTGGTCTGTCTCCACTCTTGCCTTTTTTTCAATCCATTCTCCAAGCTATGACCAGAGTTCTTTCAAAATGAAAAGCATCTCATGTGACTTCTAGCTTTAAATGCACCATTAGCTTCTACTTTTAGTAAAATAAAATCCAAACGTCTTAATTTCAGGTGAACAGAAAAGTGACTCAGTTATATGTGTGCATGGATCCACTCTTTTTCAGATTCTTTTTGCAAACAGACCATTACAGAGTATTGCACAGTGTTCCCTATGCTATGCAGTAGGTCCTTGTTTTATGTCAGTCCCAATGTATCCTTCCCTCCTCCTTACCCACTAACTGTAAGTTTGTTTTCTGTGTCTGTGTTTCTCTTTATTTCTGTTTTGTAATTAAGTTCATGTGTACCCTTTTTTTAAGATTCCACATATAAGAAATATCATACATTTGTCTTTCTCTAGAAACATGCTTTTTTTTAAAAAAAATTACATTTATTTATTTTTTTGAAAAAATCCAAACTTCTTTCTGTGCTTGGAAGTAACCTACATGATGGTACCCATCCCTTCTTCATTTTTACCAGGCTCTCTCACTGGCCAGGTACTGGCCTCTCTGGATTTCTTTCCGTTTCTCAAACACACCAGGTTTGTGAATGAATACCCCTTATTGTTTGCAGCAGCCTGTGTACCCCATGGGGGCAGGTGTTGTGACTTGTTTTCTCGTTTCCCTAGTGCTCAGCACAAAGAGTTGCACAGGGTGAGAAATCAATGAAAGTTCATTGAGTAATGTTGAATAAAATTTGGCTTCTCCTATTTATTACTTATGTGATCTTGGTTAGTCCTTTAACCTCTTTAACTTCATTTATAATGCACATATCTTAGGGTTGTTGTCAAGATTAAAGGAAGTCAATGGGTACAGTATTCTACAAATGTAGGGGATTGTTACTGCTATTGTTGGTCACTTTTCTGCTCAACATGCCTTTGGGGCTTATATTAACAGTGCCTTCCTCAGTAATGCCAAAGCTACTCCTTACTGGCTTTCATAGGCCTGAATGCATCATATGGTAAATTCTAGAGAGGCTGGAAGAATGTTATAACTCTTTTGCTTCTGTTCTGTTTGTAGTAATGCAAGCCTGCTTGGTAACTTGGAGCTGCCTATAGATGTAATTGTTGTTGCCAACACGTAGTTCTTATTCTGTGCTTCCTAGTGTTTCCATTAGCCAGGTAATATAGTTTTTCCAGCTAAATGATTAGCATCCAGCAGTTCCTGTGTAAATGCTTGTGTTCGTTTCGTTGAAAAAAAAAAAACCAACAAACCACCTCCCAATAAGGATTCTTAGTTAATCAAATAACTGTTTAAAGCATGGAGAATATTTTTTTTGTTGTTGTTAAAAAAAGGTAATCATTCAACTCAGGAACATTTTTTAGTGTGGGATCAAGAATCTTTACAGATATCAATGATTATTTGGAAAAGTTAAGTTGGAGGGCAATTCACTGATGTACAACAGCTACTGGAGCTATATTTAAAAATGTGTTCCAAAGTGAAGGGTGAATAAAATTGATTTTGCAGATGCTCAGTTGAAAGCAGTCACTTCATATTAGGCAGAAAAAGGCAGTTTGAGATAATCTCAGTATGAGAGAAATGTGATTTTTAGGGCAGCCAAAGAATAGGAGCATACTGGGACAGCTGGAGGTATGGAAAGTGTTATCACTGATCCAAAGGGATAGAGGATTAGAGAGAGGGTGGGAAGATAGTGTCAGCTCAGATAAGGGTAGATAATTTATTTTTAGTTTTCTCCTGACTTTAGTTCTTAGACAACCTGATTCTTTAATCCTGGCCTCCCATTCTCTTTCTCCTACCTTGTAAAATTCAACATTTTCTATCATTTGTCTCATCACAATGTATGCATCTTCTCACCTGTCCATCAGCCATCTGTTGGCTAAACTCAGAGCTTATTTAGTGGGTAATAAATGAGCATAGCATCAGCTTGTTCAGTAATACTTTTCAGGAATGCCCCAGGAATATCATTCCTGACCCCAAGATGATGATGACTGCTCTTTTAGAAATGTAATGCATTTTGTTTTAAGATGCTTATCTTTTCAAAATTTTCCTGGAATCATTTCCCATAGACATTGTCATTTCTTCCCAAATGGACAAAGATAGTCTTGAGTGGACCAGTGGGCAGTCAGTGGTGTGTGATAATCAGAGAGTTATAGAAACATGCTCGTGTGGTGTATTCAGCTTCCTCCCTCTCCCAATTTCAGTCATCCTAAATTAACTTCCTCTGTCTTAAGATCAGACCAGGAACACAAATACAATGTAATACCAACTTATTACATTCAGAAACTATTACCAATAGTATTTTGGATTTGATTGTACAGACAGCTGGTTTACCTTATTTTCCCATTTTCTGATTTAACAGAACTGAGTAACTTGACCAAATCACCTATGTGTCTTAAGCTCATAGAATATCACATAAAACCCATTAAATTGTTGTTTTTTTATGTCAAAGTGGTGAATTATTGGTAATTTCATGCAGTCAAAACTAATAATAGTAATCACTAACAATAGCTGACCTTAATTGCATGTAACATGTATTAATTGTAGTATTTATTCAAATTAATTCAAACAAAGCACTCTGGACAGCTCTTCGCAGAATTGGGTCACACCATGTGCTTTATTTTATAATGATGACCCCACTTAATTCTCACAAACACTTTCTGTGGTAATGATTCTTATTAATCCTGTTTTATACATGAAGAAAATAAGGCTCAAAGAGTAACCTCTTTGAGAAAGCACTGAGAGATGATCGAGGATCTAATCCTGAGCAGTCTGTCTCCCAGCCCGCTCTCTTGACCCCTGCACACATCATCTCAGATGCCTATGTATGCCTGTTGTGCTCTCATTAAACAAATGTTTTGTTCAAAACCTAGAATTCTGCCCTGGGTAAGGTTTTCTAGAGAAAACCTCACTTGTGCATAAAAAGGTTTTATTATCAAGGGTCAGTACAAGATAGTAACTTTGGGGTGTGTCAAGGACAGGTCCAGGTGTTAAGGTTAAGGTCCAAGTGCATGGTCAGCAAATGCTGTTAATTCTGATAAGTTCAAGCATTATTTGGCAATGTGAGGTCCAGAGGAAGTTTAAGATAAACTACTAGTAGACATTACATTCAAAATTAAAAGAAATTATTGATTGCTTCTATGTTATTAATAAGTTAATGTTTCCACTATCATTGACACACATACTCAGATACCATCATCCCTGTGTGCATTGCTGTGTTTGGTGAGTATAGATGCATGGCTACTCACAGTTGCTGCATTGAAAACAACTTTGATTTTTATTTATTCAGAACCTCTTTAAAATTATATCCTCTTCAGTTTAAAATCCATGATTCTATTTGTTCATTCTTTAAAAACTTACTGAGTATCTCCAATATACCAGGCACTGGAAATTGTATGTCAGCAAATAAGACATAGTCCCTGGGCCTAAGAAACTCACCATATTCTGAATGAAAAAAAAAAAAACAACAACACACGTTTGGACAAGAACTCAAATGTCTGAAGAAGAAAATCAATGTTTTAGTGCAGCACAAATCTTAAAATTAACAAAGATTTGCCCAACTGCTTCCTGACTATAAAGTCTGTGTTTCTTCTTAATTGTTTTACCATTTCAGAAGATCTATGATCTACTTTCCATTGTATAGTACAACAGTTCAGATCCTGCTAGAAGATGCTAATAACTTACTGGTTTGTATCTGTTGCCTTCAGGGTCATTTTCAGTAGATGTCAGATTTTGGAGTAGATCTAAACTTTTACTGGAATTGGGTAAAATTCAACCAATATAGTATAGAGAAGAAAGAGAAGAGTTTGACTCAGTACACTCTTAGAAACTTTGCTAACTTAATGAATTCCTGAAATCATGAGAACAGATAATGTCTCGCATTTTCTTCATGGAGAAAATTTTAATTAGGTTTAAATAGTTAATTTGCATCTTTACTGAGAAGTTATTTTCTATAGTCAATATGTAAGACAAAATTTGGGTACAGTAAATATTACCTTTAAATACTCAATAAAATTGGTCTTAATCATATGGACATTCTTATTTTTCAGCACAAAGTAACTGAGATTGGTTAAGAAATGGTGGATCAATGCATTTCACTTCCCACACACTCTTGGCCATATACTTATTTAATGAAATGGTAGATAGAATTTCCTACATTATTTAAAATATTATTATTATTATTATTACTTTTACTGAGCAACATATATTTGAATTTGTCTAAGTGTAAAGAGCATGTGATGATAATCCACTGTATTGATTATGCCCCTGCTCCTTATAATTCTCTTCCAGTTCAGCTATACCCCATTATTGTAATAGCCCACATGCTACTGCTGCTGCTGCTAAATTGCTTCAGTCGTGTCCGACTTTGTGTGACCCCATAGATGGCAGCCCACCAGGCTCCCCTGTCCCTGGGATTCTCCAGGCAAGAACACTGGAGTGGGTTGCCATTTCCTTCTCCAATGCATGAAAGTCAAAAGTGAAAGTGAAGTCGCTCAGTCGTGTCTGACTCTTAGTGACCTCATGAACTGCAGCCCACCAGGCTCTTCAGTTCATGGGATTTTCCAGGCAAGAGTTACCAGAGTGGGTTGCCATTGCTGTCTCTGGAAACAACCCACATGAGTAGAGTCTTACAGGAAAAAATGGAAGGATTGAAGCTCCAAACACAACCCCAAGTTTGGCAGTGTTGGTCTTCACGTTCTCATCATTGTCTTGTAGGGTCTTGGTATTTTGTGACATAAAACAGCTGCGCATAAGCATAAGCTTCCAAGTTGATCCAGACTGTCCTAATGTCTTGGTGTGAAGGAGATAAACTCCCTCAGTGTTTGTTAAACACAGAACTTATAACATCTTGAGTGTATTTAAAATTATCCCACCACAGATGATGACACTATTAGTCATCTTAACGGTACTATCCATAGGGAAAGATAAAGAATATAGGTAGGTTTGAGCTATCCAGGGCCAGTCATTTGCTTCTAATATGTCCAGTGTGGCTCCATCCTAGTTGAATCTGAGAATTCCTCAATTTAGTCCCACCTACTATAAACTACTTTTCCCATGGGAAAACCATTCCTGAATATATAAGAACAAGAAAATCCTGTTTAAGCCTGCATAATTCACAACCCTGATAATTAGCACATGTTTGTGGTTATCTATATTTATATATAAATATATTAATTTATAATCACTGTAATCACTATTAACTGTGGCATCCCTTTTATTGTTGTTTTTGGATCCAAATATTAAATTTCAGTTGGTTTAGTTCTTATTATTACCAACTCTGAAGTTTCCTTCAGTGTGTATGTTTCTGTCTGCTAGACCTGAGGCTTAGAACATTGGAGACTCTCAGTAGATTTTCTGTGGAACAGAAAACATGGGAGCTTTCATGGTGGTTACTACAAGACTCCTCCATCCATGGGATTTTCCAGGCAAGAGTACCGGAGTGGGGTGCCATTCCCTTCTGCGTCTTTGGGTGCAGATCCTGCCAAAGAAGTGAGCCTGTGACACTTTTTTCTCTAATTAGTTAACTCTGAAACTAAATTAAGTCTGAACCAGCAATCTGTAGTAAGTACATTAAGATTATTATCTGATGAGTGCTATCAATTTCACTTCTGTTTCTGAATTATTAGCATCTTATTTGTTTATATTACAAATTCAGTAGGAGTAATTATATAATAAGAAAATGATGCTGTCACTTTAAATAAACTGCTCAGCAACTAAAACATCAGGACTATAATTAAAGGCATCGCTCACAGCTTCCATTTTAATACATAAAGGAGAAGGACATGATTAGATTTTAATGAACTTGCTTTTGTTTTAGCTTTATTGTTTTATTTCAACCTGGATGTGGTTATTTCAAAACACCAGTAATTGTTACTATGCATTCTTCATTTCATACATTGGTGTTAGAGTAAATTTAACTCTGACAGCAAGCTTTCAGTTTTTAATCAGTTCTTTAAATATAAGCACAATTCCTTCTGGTATCTGGAATGGAAATATTCTCCAACTTCTGGGCTAGTAAACTGTCTAATCCCAGCTAGTGAGTGGTAAAAATGTGTGTCAGATCACATGAATAAACCCTCAAGCAAGTGCCATTGTCTACTGAAGTCCTTAGTTTAAAATAAGCCTAGAGAGTCTGCCTGAGGAATAATGGAAGGAGTGCTGAGTAAGAGTAATGGAAGGAATACTTGGAGACTCATGACTAGGACCGAGTGTATAAGTTGCTGAGTTACCCCCTCTTTCAGCCCCAGATTCCTCATATGTAAAATGAAGGTAATATAATCTACCTATGGAATTATTGTGAGGAATGTCACAAATTATGGATTTGAGCCTGTTTTGTTAACTGAAGCTTGGTGCTGGTTTTGACTATGATTTCTATCTTCTAGTATAAACTGAAGTGTTCTGAAACTATACCTGAGGTCCCCCTCCCCCAGATTTTCCCACTGTGCCTGAAACTTATACTACAGACATAATTTCTTTGAAATAAATTATCATTTCTCAATGTATCCTTTGTAGATCTCCTCAGGTACTTTTTAGAAGTTCAGACTCTTGTACCTCACCGTTGGCCTACTGAATTAGAATCTGGGCTGGGACTCAGTAATCTGAATTTTAACAAGTGTTTTTGATGACTTATAGGCATACTATGGAGAAGGCAATGGCACCCCACTCCAGTACTCTTGCCTGGAAAATCCCATGGTTGGAGGAGCCTGGTGGGCTGCAGTCCATGGGGTTGCTAAGAGTTGGACATGACTGAGCGACTTCACTTTTCATTTTCATGCACTGGAGAAGGAAATGGCAACCCACTCCAGTGTTCTTGTTAGGAGAATCCCAGGAATGGGGGAGCCTGGTGGGCTGCCGTCTCTGGGGTCACACAGAGTCGGACATGACTGAAGCAACTTAGCAGCAGCAGTAGCATAGGCATACTAAAGTTGAGAACTCCCCAGTAAGGCATTGAAACCTCTGTTAAAATATCAATGCTTTGAAATATCAGTACTTTGGGTCAGCGCTATTACTCATTAACACTTTTTGTGAATTAATATATTGGAATATATAAGTTTACAGGAAATTGGGGATAGGCCAGGAAAAATCAAAATAAAAACTAGGGGCAGAGGGATGGGCAAAAATCTAGTTTTTTTTTGGGGGGGGGGCAATTTTGTAGCTTGCTTTTTATTTTAATTTTTTTCTTTCTTTTTTTTTTTTATTGGTTTTGCCATACAATGACATGATATCGCCATGGGTGTACATATGTTCCCCCTCCAGAACCCCCCTCCCTCCTCCCTCCCGACTCCCTCCCCCGGGGAAATCTCGGTGCAGCAGCCCTGAGCATCCATCCTGGGCTGGCGATTGATTCCACATATGATACTTAACATGTTTCAATGCCATTCTCCCAAATCATCCCACCCCTGCCCTCATCCACAGAGTCCACGTGTCTGTTCTATACGTCTGCGTTCCCTTTGCTGTCTCGCATGCTGGGTTCTCGTTACCATCTTTCTAAATTCCATATATATGCGTTAGTATACTGTATTGTTGTTTTTCCTTCTGGCTTACTTCACTCTGGATAATAGGCTCCAGCTCCGTCCACCTGAGTAGAACTGCTTCAAATGAATTTTTTTTAATGCTGAGTAATATTCCATTGTGTATATGTACCATAGCTTTCTTATCCATTCATCAGTTGATGGGCATCTAGGTTGCTTCCATGTCCTGGCTATTGTAAACAATGCAGTGATGAACATTGGGGTACATGTGGCTCTTTCAATTCTGGTTTCCTCGGTGTATATGCCCAACAAAATTCTAGCAAATAGAATCCAACAACATATTAAAAAAATCATACATCATGATCAAGTGGGCTTTATCCCAGGGATTGCAAGGATTCTTCAATATTCGCAAATCAATCAATGTAATACACCACATTAACAAATTGAAAAATAAAAACCCACATGATTATCTCAATAGATGCAGAGAAAGCCTTTGACAAAATTCAACATCCATTTATGATAAAAACCCTCCAAAAAGCAGGAATAGAAGGAACATACCTCAACATAATAAAAGCTATATATGACAAACCCATAGCAAACATTATCCTCAATGGTGAAAAACTGGAAGCATTCCCCCTGAAGTCAGGAACAAGACAAGGGTGCCCACTCTCACCACTACTTTTCAACATAGTTTTGGAAGTCTTGGCCACAGCAATCAGAGCAGATAAAGAAATTAAAGGAATCCAGATTGGAAAAGAAGAAGTAAAACTCTGTTTGCAGATGACATGATCCTCTATATTGAAAACCCTAAAGACTCTACCAGAAAATTACTAGAGCTAATCAGTGAATATAGCAAAGTTTCAGGATACAAAATCAACACACAGAAATCCCTGGCATTCCTATACACTAACAATGAGAAAACAGAAAGAGAAATTAAGGAAACAATTACATTCACCATCGAAACAAAAAGAATAAAATACTTAGGAGTATTTCTACCTAAAGAAACAAAAGACTTGTATATAGAAAACTATAAAACACTGATGAAAGAAATCAAAGAGGACACAAATAGATGGAGAAATGTGCCGTGTTTGTGGATTGAAAGAATCAATATAGTGAAAATGAGTATACTACCCAAAGCAATCTATAGATTCAAAAATCTAGTTTTAACTGAAACTTACAGAACTCTGAAGACCTGGACTCTTTCACATGAATCTCTAGGGCAGCCTTTCATATTTTTAGGCCCTAGGCCAAGAATAACAAAGATAGCTCACTCACTGTGTATCTACATATTTAGAAGTTGTAAATCACACTAGCCAACTATCAAACATAGTCTCTCCTCCTACATTAACAAATTAATATTATAATGCCTCAGAAGGCTAGGTTATGTACTCCTCAGAGTGTTGTGTCAGTATATAGTAGCAGAGGCAACCACTCAGTAGCCCGTGCCCTCTCCCACCAGTCCCAAGTCCATCTGTGCATGTGGATCTTGCAGTCTGCATGGTCATCCTCTGCAGACAGCAGCTTCTCTGGAAGCTGGCTCAAGGCCCTTTGAGCAGAGAATTCTAGTTTCCTGGAACAGTAGGCTCATCCCTTTAGTCCTAGGCACTGTCTATAAAGTATGGGGCCCAGGACAAGGGCCCTTCTTGCTCAGGTATAAGGAAGATTCTGGGAATCTTGCGAAATATGTGAGCTATAAAAGTGAACAGGAATTTAGAGATCACCTGATTCAAGGCCTTCATTTTGCAGCCAAAGCAACTGGGATGCAGAGTTGATATACTAGCCCGAGGCCACATTGTAGCTAATGGCAGAACTAAGACTAGAACTCAGATCTTCTTTCACCCTTTCCTTTCTGTCCAACCTTTTTATTTATGATGATATCCCCAGGTAGGGTATTTTCTACTGCTTTATCAGTCTGAGAATGTTGTTCAGGCATTAAGAAATTTTTTTTATTTTTAATTGGTGGATAATTACTCTACATATGCATTCTTCTAAGTAACCATGTTCTCCAGGGTAAGTTTTGATGTATGCCAGGAGCCTTGTTGGCAGTGGCATTGCACTACCAGGAAGGAGGAAGCAGGTAGAGGTAGGGAGATGGGCATTCCCTTGAACAAAAGATCTAATGGAAAAGAGGCAAAGAAAACATGAGTTAAGGATTCGTCATTTATCAAACATTAGTCAGAGGGCCACCCGCACATGGGAGCACAATAGGAGATGCACTTAGTTGCATGCAAGTGTTTTCCTCTGTTATTCTCAGTGTAAAAATTCCTATGACTCCTTCTGGTATAAATAGCCATTTCATAACAGGTGTTTTCACTCTTTTTATTTGATTTTCTAACCTCCAAAATAAACATAGTTTATTATTGTTATTAGTATTACTTTGGTTAGGAAATGAATCGTAAGCTAATTTTCCTTGAATATTCAAAGAGGTATGCTTTAGCAGTAGATTTTTTATCAACTGATATGGAACTCAAGTTTTAATTTCCAGATTGAGTAACCATAATCTAATTCTAGCTAATAATAGCTAGTTATATGACTTTGGGTAAATAGCAATTTCTCATTTGTAGAGTGAAGGTTTGGCTAGATATCTTAGAGTTTAAGAAAGTGTGCTATGAAACTCACTCCTAGCTGTGAGCTTAGGTAGGTCACTCAATGTCTTTGAATCTCTATTTCCTCATCTGCCAAACAGCTAATAATGGCACCTATCTTATAGAGTTGTTATGAGGGTTAAATGAATTGTATGCGAAAAATGCTTGTAAGAATGTCTGTAATTTAGGAAAGTGTGCTATTCATTATTCTTAGCTGGGTTTTAGGCCCTATATTTTAGTATATACCTGGAAAATGCACATGTAAATACTATAGCCTTTACGAACTCCCTGTGTCCAAAATCAAGCCTCTCATCTTTCAAAATTTTCTTCTCCCCTTCGTGTATTTAATCTTGGTACTGACATCACCATTCACTCAGTTTTTTCCAAGACAGAAATCTGAGAATCATCTTAGATGACTGGTCTTTCTCCTTTTCCTGAAGTCTAATCAATAAATAAACATTGTGGATTGAGTTTTTCAAACACTTCAAATCTTTGCGACCCCGTGGACTGCCGCACGCCAGGCTTTCCTGTCCTTCACCATCTCCCGGAGTTTGCTAAAATTTATATCTATTGAGTCGATGATGCCATCCACCCATCTTATTCTCTGTTTCCCCCTTTTCCTCCTTCCTTCAATCTTTCTCAGCATCAGGGTATTTTCCAATGAGTCAGCTCTTTGTATCAGGTGGCCAAAATATTGGAGCTTCAGCTTCAGCATCAGTCCTTCCAATGAATATTCAAGGTTGAATTCTTTCAGGATTGACTGTTTTCATCTCCCTGCTGTCCAGGGGACTCTCAAGAGTCTTCTCCAACACCATTATCTGAAAGCATCAGTTCTTTGGTGCTTAGTCTTCTTTATGGTCCAACTCTCACATCCATACATGACTGCTGGAAAGACCATAGCTTTGACTATAAGGACCTTTGTTAGCAAAGTGATGGATCTGTTTTTTAATACACTGTCTAGGTTTGTCATTACTTTTTTTCCAAAGAGCAAGTGTCTTTTAATTATGTGGCTGTGTTCACTGTCTGTGGTGATTTTGGAACCCAAGAAAATGAAATCGGTCACTGTTTTTTCCCCCATCTATTTGCCATGAAGTGATGGGACCAGATGCCATGATCTTAGTTTTTTGAATATTGAGTTCTAAGTCAGCTATTTTCACTCTCCTCTTTCACCTTCATCAGAGGCTGTTTAGTTCCTCTTTTCTTTCTGCCTTTAGGGTAGTGTCATCTGCATATCTGAGGTTCTTGCATTGCCACTATCCTATTTGAAGTCTTTGTCCAATAGAAACTTTCTAACTAATCTCCCTGCCTCCATCCTTGCTGCATGAAACACATGATCTTGCTTTTGACAGGATCTTTCTAAAGTACACATTTAATAAGATCACTTCTCCGGTTGAAGGTACCTATAAGAATGAAGTGTATATGGTTAATTATAGTCACAATATTGCAGAACTATCACCACAGAGAGAATATGAATGTGTAGCAGTCATACACAGAATTTAACTTTTCTCTCTCTGCTCTGTCATATAATTCTTCAGATCCAAGTTCCCTAAAGTTTATGTTGGTATTTTCTCTTTATTTTGATTATGAAATTACTAAAAATAAAGAAAAGCATATTTTGAGACAAAGTTATGAAACTGGAAAAAAAAAAAGAATGAAGTGTGCGTTCATAAGCCTGGTACAAAAGGACATCATGGTCTCATTTCTTACCACATCCTCTGGTGTTTCATATTTCAGATGTACAGAAGAACTAGCTTACTCCTGAACTCACTTTGTGCTTTCTCTCACTTCCGAATATGCTCTTCCCTTTGTTTTGCATATACTCCCCAGCCCACAGCTTTATCTCCTTGCCATCTCAGAAGCCCACCTACCTGCATTGCCAGTCATTCTTCAGACTCAGTTCAAGTGTAAAGCCTTCTTTGGCAAGGCAACAATTTACTGATTTATTTTCACAATTGTCTGGTCTGATTTAGATAAAATCAGGCAGCCTGAATTGTTCATATTTTTCTCGGATTTGTTTGGCACATTTAGATACATTTATGAAATTCCCATTTAACTATCCCCTAACCAACACCTCAAAGTCAATTTAACCTTTACTTTTAACTTTATTGCCTGTTCTGGGAAATGACTTATATGGGCTCTCATGTGCTGATTAACATTTTGTTAAATAAATGATGAGGGGATTTCTCTGTGTATGAGAGAATCCTAGACTAGACTGTAGAGCATCTCCAAATGCTTCTTGCTGCTGCTTATGTCAAAATCTTTAGGAGCTGGCAAAATTCTGTGTGGTAGGAGTGGTAGCAAGGACTGAGTTATATGGAGCAAGGTATTCATTCAGCAATACTTGAAAATAGGGTATATTTCTTCCTTATGGATGTTTGACTAATTCTCTCACTAATGTGTGAATTTGACGTTAAGATTCTGTTTTTTCATCTTTAGAACTAAGTAGTCTTCCTATTTAGAACCTCAGAAATAGTCTCATGAGACTTATCAGTTTTGGAGAATGGCATAAAAGACATACATTATTACATTCTTCAAACTTCTTTTATGTTTTCTTTCTTATAAAAACATTTAAGTAGAGTCCATGCATCAGTGTCTAACCTAATATGATTCTAGGTTTACCCTTTGTACAAACCATGGAGAAAAAGCTGCTATTCTCTTTGTGTATGAGTGTGGATAATGGATTAAAGTTCATCTTTTTGCTAATGGATATTCAACAGTTCCAGCACCATTTGTTAGAAAGAAATTCTTTCTTCATTGAAAAACATTTTCACCTTTGTGAAATATCAGTTATCTATATATATGATGGCTTAACTCTAGGTTCTCTATTCTGTCCATAAGCCTGTAGTCTATCATTTTGACAATACCACACCGCCTTGATTACTTGTTTTATAGTAAGGTTGAGATTTGGTTGCCTAAGTCTTTCAACTGTCTTCTTTTACAAAATAAAACATTTTTTGATCAACTGTCTTTACCTCTCCCCTCTGCCTAAATCACTCTTACTGGTACATCTACTCAGTGTAAACTTAAAGCATTTTTCTCAGAGTGTGGTCATTTGAACTTGTTAGAAATGCAAATATTAGGCCCTACCCCACATATTTTTGAGTCAAAAAATCTGGTGAACTCAGCAATCTGAGTTTTGACATGACCACCAGGCTGATTCTGATACCTGCTAACATTTGAGAACCACTGACATAGAACATTCTACTTCAGAGTTCAGCAGACTTTTTCTCTAAAGAGCCAGATGGTAAATGTTTTATGCTTTGCAGACAATATGATCTCTGTTGCAGTGACTCAACTCTGCTGTAGAAGCATGAAAGGAACCATAGATGATATGCAAATAAGTGGGCATAACTGTGTTCCAATAAAACTTTATTTATAAAAACAGGTGGTGGGCAGATTTAATCTGCAGGCCACAGTTTGCCCACCTCTGCTGAATTCCATTCCTACCTATTCCCCATCTAAAATCTTAGCACTTGTCCCATTTCTCTTGCTCATCCATATTCTCTATCATTTTGGGCCCTCTTTGTTTTAAAGCTCCTCAAGGAAGACTCTCTCAGTGAATCTATAATAAGTAGTTCTTGTAACAGGGCTTTTTCAGTGCTGAGGTCAGATATTTCACCTATTCAGTTAACCTTTAAGGCCTGCTACCACATATCTACTTTTAATTGTAAAAGCAGGCAGTTTGCAGTTTAGCTTTGTTCTTTGTTCTTTAGCATGCAGTTTAGCATGCTACTTGCACAAGCCCTGCACACTGGCCATATGCTACAGGACCTTCTAATTTCCTTCAGATCAGCAGCCCCAAAGATGGTACTGATAACAGTGATTTTACTAGCTTGCCAAGTGAAAGTACCCCAAACTGGAAGGCTTTAAATAACAAGAAATTTGTGTAACAGTTCTGATGGCTAGAAGTTTGAAATCATGATGCCTGCAGGGTCATGCTCTCTCTGACAGCTCTAGAGGGGAATCTCTCTTGCCTCTTCTAGCTTCTAGTGTTTGTCAGCAATCGTTGGTGTTCCTTGTTGTATAGATGCATCACTTCAGTCACATGGCTCCTTCTTGCCATGTGTCTTTTCATTTTCTCTGAACATGTCTATCTCTGCATCCAAACCTCCCCTTTTCCAAAGGACACCAGTAGTGTTGGATTAAGATATACTCTCATGGCCTCATCTTAAGCTTTTGATAATCTGCAGATTTTTTCCAAATAAAGTCCATTTCACAAATACTGGGGCTTAGGACTTCAATATCTTTTGTGGAGTTAAAATTCAACCCCTAACAGTGGTAAAGGTGAGACCTAAGGTTTAATAGTAGCTGTTCTAATAGAACGTTTGCTCATGAATTTGCAAGCCATATCTGTTGAAGCCTCTACCACATGTAATATTTACCTCTGGGAAAGGTACAGATAAATCTCTTTGCTTTCTGTCAGTGAAAGAGAAAATAGTCACAATTTGCTTTTTGAATTTTTGCTTGAAAGAAAGATCATTATTACCTGTATAGCAAATGTTAGGGGTGCATCAAATTATCAAGAGGAATTTAATCAACAAGTTCTTTGAACAGTGTCTAATATCGTTGCTGGCATACAGTATGTGCTCAGTAAGTGAAGAAGTGTGTGGAGTTGAGACAGAGATTAACATTCATTCATCTATATTAACTGCAGCCATCATTTGTTAATCTCTTCCTGTGTGTTCAGCACTATGCTAGGTGCTTCACATGTACCTCACTGAACCTTTACCATGACACTGGACACCATGTCATTGCCTTCTAACAGATAAAGCTTAGAGATATAAAGTATGAAGTGACATGTTCAATGTCATGACCAGAAGATGGCAAGGCACAGATTTTAATCCCCTCAAAATAACTTGAGAGCTCATTAAAAAATCCTTTTTATTTTTGAAGTGCAATATGTGCACACAGCCAACTCATTGGAAAAGACCCTGATGGCAGGAAAGATTGAGGACAGGAGGAGAAGGGGGCAATAGAGGACGAGATGGTTGGATGGTATCACCAACTCAGGAGACATGAGTCTGAGCAAACCCCAGGAGATAGTAAAAGACAGGGAAATCTTGCATGCTGCAGTCCATGGGGTTATAGTCAGACATGAGTTAGTGGCTGAACAACATGTACACTGAAAAGTGTGCATGTTTTAAGTGAAAATAAAGCCCATGTTTTTAACCACTGTGATACTTTTATCTTTCTGTAATTCTTTTGCATAAAACTTTTATTGACTACCTACTGCACAATAGTTTAATGATTATTACTGTGGAGACCATGCAGCTGAAGAGAGCCAGAACTTTGAAGGGCAGATAGCCTCATCTGTCTTCAGATCACACAACTTCAGGCTAAAGAGTTCATACTCATCCTTAAGCAAATCTGGGTCATTATTGATTTTTAGGTAGGATAGAGACCTTATTAAACTGAAATTTGGTGTATGTGCTTTGGGTGGGATTGGGACATCATGAGAAATGCTGGACTGAATGAAGCACTGCTGGAATCAATATTGCTGGGAGAAATATCAATAACCTCAAATATGCAGATGACACCACCTTTATGGCAGAAAGTGAAGAGGGACTAAAGAGCCTCTTGATGAAAGTGAAAGAGGAGAGTGAAAAAGTTGGCTTAAAGCTCAACATTCAGAAAACTAAGATCATGGCATCTGGTCCCATCACTTCACAGAAAATAGACAGGGAAACAGTGTCAGACTTTACTTTTTTGGGCTCCAAAATCACTGCAGATGGTGATTGCAGCCATGACATGAAATTAAAAGACGCGTACTCCTTGGAAGGAAAGTTATGACCAACCTAGATAGCATATTAAAAAGCAGAGACGTTACTTTGCCAACAAAGGTCTGTCTAGTCAAGGCTATGGTTTTTCCAGTAGTCATATATGGACATGAGAGTTGGACTAGAAAGAAAGCTGAATGCCGAAGAATTGATGCTTTTGAACTGTGGTGTTGGAGAAGACTCTTGAAAGTCCCTTGGACTGGAAGGAGATCCAACCCGTCCATCCTAAAGGAGATCAGTCCTGGGTGTTCATTGGAAGGACTGATGTTGAAGTTGAAACTCCAATACTTTGGCCACCTGATGCAAAGCACTGACTCATTGGAAAAAAACCCTGGAAAAGATTAAAGGTGGGAGGAGTAGGGGATGACAGAGGATGAACTGGTTGGATGGCATCACTGACAAAATGGATGTGAGTAAACTCCAGGAGTTGGTGATGGACAGGGAGGCGTGGTGTGCTGTAGTCCATGGGGTCACACAGAGTCAGACATGACTGAGCAACTAAACTGAACTGACCTGAACTGGGACAGTAATGCTGCTGCTGCTGCTAAGTCACTTCAGTCGTGTCTGACTCTGTGTGACCCCATAGATGGCAGTCCATCAGGCTCCCCGATCCCTGTGATTCTCCAGGCAAGAACACTGGAGTGGGTTTCCATTTCCTTCTTCAATGCATGAAAGTGAAAAGTGAAAGTGAAGTTGTTAAGTGTCCGAGATAGTACTAAATCTTTGTGAGCATATTAAATTCTCCTGTAAAAAATTGTGGTCCTCCATTATTGGAATATTGTACTTCATGCTGGGATATCAAAGAAGCAAGTGATGAGCAGAAGCAAGTGATGCCTTTTCCCTGTGTCTAAAAAATATGTAACAAGTGACTGTCTCATCATTCTCAGAAAAATGCAAGCCAAATTCCACAACTTGCTTCTTTGACCTTTTTGCTGTGGTCTCTGCATGAAGAAATGAGCAGTGTTGTTTTGTTTGACTTGCCACTACTACTATCAAGCTATATCTATCACACAAGTAGTGGTTCTGACAGTTTTCTGACTTTTATTTGGTTTCCCACAAGTGATTCTCAGTACTGGCTTCTGTGTGTTCCATGGCAGAATTGTATCAGAAATGGATAAAACATGCCATTCATGTCTTTAGAAGGCAATTCTTAGAAAAGTATATAATGATGACTGTCTATTAAAAGACTGCTATTAGAAATTAAGAAAAAATATTAAATCGAAACATACATATTGATCTCCATTCATGATGTGGTGTGGAAGAGGTGAAAGAGTGTGGACTGAGAGTCAGGAAACCAAGGCTCTTGTTTCAACTCTGCTTCAGTTTAGACCTCAAGCAGGGCACATTATCTTCCTTAGGCCTCAATTTCCTTCCATACTAGGGAACTGAAAGATGTGTCTGAGAAAGTGGTTCCAGGAAAAGTACCCCTGTATGCTGATGCAGGAAAACCAAATGTCACCAAACAAATTGAAGGATGATCCTAGAATAGGTCTTCAAGAGGTTCATGGGTCACAAGATAGATTTTTTTAAAATCTTTATAAACTTCTGTCTTTCCTTTCCCCTCCCTCCCTGTCCACCCCTCCTCTGTCTCTCTCTCTCCTTCCTCCCTCTCTCCATCCTTCCCTTCTTTCTTCCTTCTGCTTCTTCCTTCCTTCAATGAGAATCCACATGAAAAAGGTTACTAAAAAAGACAGGAAGAAGATTGACATTGCTTTTGGTATGATGAAAACAAGGAGGGAGAATTGATTATTTGAGTGCTTTTGTTCCTTTTCTGTTCAGTGTGCTTATGTGCAGTGACCTGGTAATCCTGGCAGTCTGCTGGAAGGAAAGTGGCATGCATTTCCTTGGTGCAGAGGTACACAGAGAATTTTACAGACTGCTGCATTGTTCAATACCCAGTGACTTTGCATCACACTTTTGTAAGTTTTTGATCCATCCTGGGCATTCTTTCCCCTCAACTTGCCCACTTGGGCTAAATAATGACTTTACTCTTTTAGAGTGACAGCAAGGGGTCCTAAGGTGATGAGTTTGCAGTTTTGCAAAACATTCCACATTTTTCAGTTTTTCTTCACTACTATTCAAAAGCTTTGTTTACATCTTTGTTGTAACTTACCACATTCTTCCTTGTATATATGTGATTATTCATGTCAACATCTAAGACCATCATAAGTCCTTGAAGGCAGAGACTGTGTTTTTTGGCTTCTTAGTAATTGTGAAGGATACCTAGTGCAATACCTGGCACAGGGCAGGTGCTGTCTGAATTGAACTTGATTGGATTGGATTCTCCTGGATTGTCTAGCAATTAGGGTACTAGCTTAAATAAAATCAATGCTTTCCTGTAATATGTTCAACTTCCCTGCTCCAGGTATTGAGCAGGGCTATCAGACCCAAAAGGTGTAAATGCAGAATACAGTATTAGATGCATGACCTAAGTATAGAAGTATCATTCAAATGGGCTTGGTGCCCAGAAGCTAAATAGCTTTTGGCTTGATGGCAGGGTGCAGAGCCTCGGTGTGTTGTGATACAAGTAATTGCTAATAGATGCCTTTCTATCTCACTTATGTAGCAAGAACTTAAAAATCTGGATTGTCTCATGTTGGAAAAGGGTATATATATATATATATATATAAGTATATAGAGATAAGCAGAACAATGAGGGAAACAGAATATAAATCCTCTTGATGAGTAGAGGGTAGAGCTCTGGGATGAGACAGTACATAGGCTAATTAGAGCAGGATGTTCACCAGTCAATGCTTGCACTCCAATTCATATAGTGATGCAAATGATTCTGAGAAAGTGACCCTGAGGTAAAATATTATGATGTAAAACTATGAAGAGAATCTATTGATTAAAAAATATTTTGGAGAAAGAAAATCACTTCTTCCTGAATGAAATGGAAGATGACAAGTTGAAGAAATGAATGGATGGATTGTTGGCTAGATTGTCAAGTCAGATCTGATTCCTTGGGTGAGTGTCTTAACCTAAGCTCCAGTTTCCTTGGTAGTGAGCTGAGGATGAAACTTGAACTCTCTGTCTCAAGAGAGTTGTAAGTATCAACTGTGATTATGGAGGTAAACTAACAGAGCCCTGAAAGCTTCTTTGGAGTATTCAGAAGATCTGAGTTTGGTGAAGGACTAGGTTTTTGCTTAGTTTATGCTATACAACTAGCTTTCGTTGTGTTGGTGGGAATTATAAGCTGACAGTGTTTTATGTATATCTAAGGAAAAGGTAAACTGCAGAAACTAGAGCAGTTGTCAGGGAGAGAGAATTCTAGAAATATTTCTTCTGTATACTCATGAATCCTTGAGCAGCAGTGACATTACTCAACAGTGCTTCTGGAGCTGAATTTCTGAGATTTTGAATGAGGGAATGGGAACCAGCAGAATCACCACTGTTACTGGATTTAGGATGGCTATGAGCCACATGAACCACTGGCCCAGTGAGGTGTAGGCAGTTTGATTTACAAATGTAAAAGTGGCCTGTGTTGAAACCCATCTCTGCAGTGGGTTATGGAGTGGATCCATATATGTCCCTTCTGGTTTAGAAACCGGACTACCTTTCCAGAACATCTGACTAATGACCAAATGCCTTCTTGGATCAAGCCCTTTCTTCCTTTTCCATCTCTCACTGATTTGTCCCAGGCAAGTTTGTAAATAAGTCCAAGTTTATATAAATATACAGATTCTTCTAGTTCTTTGTTCCTTGAAGTGCCTAGTTTAGTGCTTCTGTATGGTCCTAATCTTTATTCACTTTTATGGCCCATAGCCTGGTATCAGGAATAATATGAGCTATTTAGATATTTATATGACATGTATATCATAAATGATTCCCTTTTAATCATGATAATTCTTGAACTAGGGAACAAAAGGCATTGTTTCCCATAAGCAGGGTTTTGGAAACTACCTAGCAAATAGAGGAGAATTTTGAGGGTGACATGATAGAACATAGCATGCTTATATGAGAAGGTAAATTACACCTAGAGTTGTCCTATTCTAGTCCCAATGTATCTTTTCACAGGGCATAGAGGACTGGTATCACCATTGCTTCCTTTTCTTATTGAAAATAAAATTGAGATAATTATGGGTAATTCCTAATCTACATATTTTTGTTCAGCAGTGAAATGCACAAAAGTGGTTTTTTAAAAGTATGAATCATTATACCAAATCTCTACAGGCTAAATTTTAATATCTAAGATATCCAGTTGAAATCTACTGTTATAAATACAAGCCTACTGAAGTGATGTTTCTCATAGACAGAGCAAATAGACAGATAGTTCAGCTGGATCATCAGCTGAAGCAAGCAAAACTATTGAACTCTATCCATCACTACTTTGCTTTGCCTCTTGGCACCAAGCAGGACAGCAAACCTACAGGCAAGGAAGCAACCCCCTATGTGAGAACCACCCAGTCTTCCTTACCCAAAATTGCAAAGTTAATAAAATTTCAAAATGGTTGTATATGACCATAGATTTCAATGGTGTCAAGTGGGGACAGTTGCTTCCTGTTTGGGGATTATCCATAATAGCTGCAAAGCTTATGGGAGATAGGTAGTTTAACTCAATCTGAGGAAGAAATTCCCAATGGAGTGGTTCAGGAAGGAATGTGTCACCTCCAGAAGTCATCAGTTTCCTACTGTGGTAGATATTTCATCATAGACTCAGTGAGCTGTATGGGGATGGAGTGGAAGGGTTACAAGAATTGAATTGGACTGGGGTAGGTATACTGCCATTTTATTTTATGCTGAGGTAGATTTTTTTGAGGGCTTCTCAGATGTCTCAGTGGTAAAGAATCTACCTGCCAAAGCAGGAGACATAGGAGACATGAGTTTGATCCCTGGGTCAGGATGATCCCCTAGAGGAGGAAATGGCAACCTACTCCAGTATTCAGTATTCTTGCCTGGGCAACCCCGTGAACAGAGGAGCCTGGCGGATTACAGTCCATTGAGTTGCAGAGTCAGACACGACTTGGCAACTGAGCATAGCATAGCAGCAGAGGTAGATTTTAAGATCACTCATTATAGTAACCCTTGGAAATCCATTATGAAGACACCATTATAGAAAGCCTCAAACTCTCTCAGCAAATTCATTGCTTCTCTTTCCCCTCCATCCTTGGAGATGACTGCTGTTTTTTTGTTTTTCAGTTGGGCTCCAGATTAGGTAATTTGTGAGTGGCATAATAAGAAAGTAAAATAGTATCTTTAAATGATATAGCTAAGACATTGCTCTGTAGGGCAATGTGCTCATGTGATGAAAGCTCTGGAGAGTTCCAGAATTCCTCAGGAACTTCAGAGGGGTCAGAATCAGGAAAGGTGAGAGATTAAGGAAGCATGACATTTCTCTCCTCTTGCCTTAGATCTTCCTCACCAGTCATAGGTTAAACTAAATGCAGTGGTAGGTTAATCGTCTACAGTGTTTAAGTTGTTAATTGTTTTTCTCTTTCTATCTCTTTTTTTGAACTTAGAACATATGAAGTTGAATTTGGGTAAGTAAATGCACAGTTGATAAGATTCCTTTGTGAAAGTCCTTCCAAACATGAGAGTTTGCAATTTCTACTCAGTAGGTCCCTAGAGATTTGGTTTGAGAAGTTGCTAACCTTTCAGCCCAGGATTGATGACCCAGTTTGCAGACCAAAGTTGGCCCATTGCCTGTGTTTATAAATAAAGTTTTATTACAACTCAGGCATGTGCATTTTTTTTATACCTTGTGGCTGCTTCCAAGTTACAGTGGCAGGGTTAAGAAGTCACAGTGACTAGTGGATGGACCTCTCAGGCTAAACTATTTACTGTTTGTTCCTTTATAGGAAATAGTTGGCTCACCTCAGCTCTAGTTTTTTTTAATTTTTTATAAGGAAGCATGTATGTACTTATCCCTTCCATGTAAGATGGCTTCCTGTAAGGTAGAGTTTTCTAATGATTCTGGGAAATAGTTCACCTGCCTAAGCACTCTGACCCAGAAGACTATTAGTACTTGTATTTCCAGTAACTAAATTGAAGTAAAGAACTTCTATAAAAACAGTCTATGAAACACTGCTTATCACTACATCAAAATTGCCAATAGAAATCACCCCCATCTTTTGGGTGAGAAATTCTGCAAGTGATTATGACTTTAAAGAAAGATATTTATCTCATGCCTTGTCTCAACAGCTGGCTTTCTCTGCCTGATTAGCTAGGGTGAAAGTTAAATCGGCATTTGGAGATTTCAGATTAGATTAAAAGAAATGTTTGTTCAGAGGTGTGGGTAGGAGCTATACCTGCATGTGGAAATGCTGATATTAAACCTTGTGATTAAACTTAGTTAAAAAAATTTTTTTAAATATGCCAAAGGAGGTTTATATTTCATCTGACCTCAATTTCCTTGAATAGAGCTGAGTGAGATTTCCTAGCATAGTGCAGCGCTGCTTATCTTGAGGTGGAAAAAAAAAAGTATGATTAGCTGATTCCTGCTGAGGCATCATATTTAGAAGGCCTAATAGTTAGCTGGCTAACTTAAGATCAGGGAAGGGGAAATTATTGCTTATTATAGGACTATTTCCACCTCTGATTTGGGTCCTCATTTGATGTGATAATTCTGCAGACTTAGAAATACAGGAAAAAGGGATGGCAGTGCGGGTTCTTTTTATCTATGTGCTCTATCACAACTGTTAGAGGGGAGCATCTAGTTCCACATAGCAATAAGCTAGTCACAATATGTGGCCATAGTTTATTTTCTAAAGGAATTTTTTATGTAGGTTTGGCCTATAGCTTTTGTCATTTTCAAATTGGCTAGGAAAAGACTGTAAATTCTGACAACAAATAGCTTTTCTGCTGAGGCATTTATTATCTCAATTCTGGTACCAATTAGGGGCTAGTTGAGTTGAGAAACTTCTGTTCTCTAAGTCCTTACATATAAAACAAAAGGTTAGATAGATGATTTATGTGGATCTTGATTTCTGATCTTCCAATAGTCAGTGCTGTTTAGGACTATAAATTTTCCAAATCCACTTCTCCACTCTCTGACAGTGTTGATTACATGCAGAAGGTTGGGAAATGGAAGACATTTCTCCATTCACCATCCCCTCCATCCTTGGAGATGACTGTTTTTGTTTTAAGTTGGGGTCCAGATTAGGTAATCTGTGAGTGCCACAATAAGAAAGTAAAATAGCCATATGCTATATGCCTCCCCTGTATCTACAGGAGGTGTCATCACTCTCCATCCTTTCCTCAGACTTACCTCCTTTTCCTTCAGCTCTTCATTACCCTCTTAAACCTCCCCACTTTCACTCCCCTCTCAATTCCCATCGTATCTATTTATTTCTGCTCTTTTCACCATTTCCCTCCCTCCCCTGCCTTTTTTCTGTCCCCTTTTCATCCTCCTCCACTTTTTCACAGATTTGTTTTGAAACCCCCTTAGAGCACACTTGGGATTCTCTTTTCTGTCACAGTGCTCAGGTCCTTAAGTGAAATGCCTTGCTGGAATTGTTAGGCAAATGCCAAGTGTTTTATGGACCTACAAGGTCAAGTACCTGTCTGCTAGAATAAATGGAGCCTTATTGATGGGGAAACAGTGGCAGACTTTATTTTGGGGGGCTCCAAAATCACTGCAGATGGTGACTGCAGCCATGAAATTAAAAGACACTTGCTCCTTGGAAGAAAAGCTATGACCAACCTAGACAGCATATTAAAAAGCAGAGACATTACTTTACCAACAAAAGTCTGTCTAGTCAAGGCTGTGGTTTTTCTAGTTGTCATGTATGTGGATGTGAGAGTTGGACTATAAAGAAAGCTGAGTGCTGAAGAATTGATGCTTGTGAACTGTGGTGTTGGAGAAGACTCTTGAAAGTCCCTTGGACTGCAAGGAGATCCAACCAGTCCATCCTAAAGGAAATCAGTCCTGAATATTCATTGGAAAGACGGATACTGAAACTGAAACTCTAATACTTTGGACACCTGATGCAAAGAACCAACTCATTGGAAAAGACCCTGATGCTGGGAAAGGTTGAAGGCAGGAGGAGAAGGGGACGACAGAGGATGAGATGGTTGGTTGGCATCACCAATGGGATGGACATGAGTTTGAGTTGGCTCCAGGAGTTGGTGATCGACAGGGAGGCCTGACTTGCTGCAGTCTGTGGGGTCGCAAAGAGTTGGAGACAACTGAGTGACTGAACTGAACTGAACTGAACTGAACTAGAGTGAGACCAAGTCGACACCATGGGGAGAGGCAGTGGGTTTTTCTTTTTTGTTAGTCCATGATGAAATCAATCATAATATGCCTCCCCGAAAACTGAACTCAGAGAACTTGAACCAGTGAGGTTCTTTGTAATTGTACCGAAGGAGTAGGAGGAGAAAAGAGAGGTGAATGGGCTAGGCAGCCTTTTATGATAAAAATCTTAAAATATTTTTCCATTGATGATTCATCTTTGTCCTATGCCCCCATTGTCTTATATACAGAACAAATGGAACCTGTTCATCATGAAACCCAACCTCCTCCAGACTCCTTGATTGTGATTTGAAAATGAATTTTATCAATTTTTTGATGCAGTTATAAAGAAGGCATAGAGGATTTGTGTCTTAAGTTGCTTGTGAACTTTATATCTATCATGAGTCACATGCACCATGTATAGAAATGAAAATAATCCCAAAGTAATATATGTGTAAATTGGAAGAGCACTGTACTTGCTTATAGCTGAGGGGTAGTCATGTAGAAGAAGATGCAGATTTGCTCTCTTCTGAATCAAAGTGATTGGATGTAAATTGCAGGAAAGTAGAATTTGGTGGAGTGTCAGGAAAGACCATCTAATAAGCATACCTTCCTACTAAGTAACATATCTCTGAGTTTCCAATTCAGGAGAAGTTGGAAGAAAGACCACTCACCAGGAATTTACTCATTCATTCTGGAGATGTTTAATGAGTACCTATTCAATGTCAAGCATCCTTCTCAGTTCTGGGACTCAGGAATTAGCAGAGAGATATTTGGAGGTTTCAGACATTATTTACCCATGTGACTTTAAGATCCCTCATACCTTGAAGATAGTTATGGGAGTAGTTCAGCTTTTGGGATTTTAGCAAGCTAAAAATAAATGAAACCATTACATATTAACTATCTGTTTTTCAAGAATGGAATGAAGTAAAACTTACTCAGAACTGAAATTACACTGAACACAAAAGTTAGATGAATTCCTCTCTGGATTTTAGGTGCTATAGGGTCATCATTACAAATCAGTTACAAGTCCCAGAAAAAAGCTGGTTGATTGTGCTTTGGAGTAACTTGGATTATAAATAAGTAGGCATAGATATTCACCTCTCTTATTAGTTTTTCTTAAAGGCTAGTATTGAAATGCATTTATATTATATACAGACCCATTGTTAGAGGAAACTGAAAAGAAAAGGATATTTACTTTTAGTTCCATCTTTCAATTTTTCTTTCTTCTTCCAGCTCCAGAATTTTCTTATTTGTTTCAGAGATAGTGGTTCTCTCAGCGTCCAAGCCTTCCATAATTCACTTTGTCTCCTATCTTTCAGCATCCTTCTGAAAGCATCTCGTACTTTCCAAGTGATACATTTCTACCACTTCTCCTCTCATCTCTCAAATAAATATTTTCCTCAGTCCTGCTTCTCAAACTGTCTTCAGAACAATAAGAACGTGACTGCATTAGGGAGACCACATTGTTTGGTACAGTGCTTTTCAAACATGCACATCATTTAATATATACACATCACCATGGCTCTTGTTAGGATGTGGAATAAGTTTCAGTAGATCTGGCTTGGAGCCTGAAATTATGCATTTCTAACAAGCAAGCAGATGCCACTGCTACAACTGCACTGTGAATCACAACATGAGTAACAAGAGTTTGATGAATTGGGCTTTGAAACTTTCTCACCTAATTTTATAACCTTGAAAAAGCTAACTTCCTCCTTGGGCCTTACTTATATAACAATGGAGATACACCAGTCCTCCCTTATCTCTACAGATTCTCAAATCTAATTTCAACTAGTTTTTATACAAAGAAAACTACCTTGTTTCATAAAGTGGGCTTGTGTATGCCATTAGGTCACATTTTATGCCATTAGGTCAAAATAATACAGACTGTAAGCTACTAAATGATTATCCTCATTGGGATGCATTGGAATGTCAAAAGTGAACTCACTGTTCAGACTTAATGGCTATTGTTCTTGATCAGATTCCTACCATCTGGCTTTCTCATTATATTCCCTAGGAAAAAATAAAACTGTCTTCATGTGAGATATATTTGACATTCTTATAGTCAGGGTCACCTTGGAAAAGTTATTGCCATGGAACCCAACTTATCCCTGAATATGAACCAACTTTTCTGCATTGGTCTGTTCTTGAATCTGGCACTCAGCATCCGTCTAAATTTACTGGGCATTTTCTGCTTTAATGAATATCTAACTGTGTAAATATAGATGCTGTTTGGTCAGCATTTTCCCCAGCGTATTTTCCAGTGGTAATTTGCCTGCAATAAACTCCTGAGGCAAACATGCTTTTCCTCTACCAGCCTTGTACCAACAGCTGATCTAGGCCTGGGGACATAAATAACCTTTATTTGCAGAATGACACTTACCTCCATAGAGTCCCAAACTTTGTCAGAGAATGTTTTGTCTTGGAAACTATAGCTTTTCACATTTCTATAGTTGAGTCATTGAGTTCCTGTTGGGACTTTGACAATTCTGTGTCTTTTCTGGTTTCATATAAATTTTAGGTTTATTCATTCTAGTCCTATGAAAGATATCATGAGTATTTTGATAGTGATTGCATGAAATCTGTAGAATATTTTGGGTCCTATGGCTGTTTTAACAATATTAATTCTCCCAAACCAAGAGCATGGATAGCTTTCCATTTCTTTGAATGACCTTCAACTTTCTTTGTCAATGTTTTATAGTCTTTAGTATATAGGTATTTCACCTTCTTGGTGAAATTTATTCCTAGGGTTTTTTTTTTTTTTGGGTAGAGTTTTGAATGGAATTGTTTTTTAAGATTCTCTTTCTTATGGTTCATTGTTAGTGTAAAGAAGTGCAACAGATTTTTGTGTATTGTTTCCTGTGCTGAATTCATTTATTAGTTCTGATAGTTTTTGTGTGGATACTTTAGGGTTCTCTGCATAGTGTACCATGTCATCTGCAAATGGTGACAGTTTTACCTTTTTCTTTCCAATCTGAATGCCTTTCATTTCTTTGTCTTATCTTATTGCTATACTATGTTGAATAGAAATGGTGAGAGTGGCCATTCTTATCTTATTCTTGAATTTACTGGGTAGGCTCTCAGCTTTTCACTGTTGAGTATTATGTTGGCTGTGGATTTGTCATAAATAGCTTTTATTATGTTGAAATATGTACCCCTATACCCATTTTGATGAGAGTTTTTTTTTTTAATAATGAGTGGATGTTGAATTTTGTCAAATGCTTTTTCTTCACCTGTTGAAATGACCATGTAGTTTTTGTCTTTCCTTTTGTTACTGTGGTGTATCAAAATGGCTGATTTGCATATGTTGAACCATGCTTGTGGTCCTGGAATGAATCCAATTTGATTGTGGCATATGAGCCTTATTATGTATTGTTGAATTTTGTTAATTTTTTTCGAGGATTTTTGCATCTATGTTCATCAAAGATATTGGCCTGTAATTTTGTTTTCTGGTAGTGTCTTTGTCTGTTTTTTTGTGTCAGGGTGACAGTGACCTCATAGAATGAATTTGGGAGTGTTTCCTCCTCTTCAGTCTTTTGGACTATCTGGAGAAAGATGGTAGAATTTCCTAGTGAAGCTGAGAAGTCTGGTCTGGCACTTTTGTTGTGGGAGTTTTTTAAAAATTGTAAATTCTATTTTACTTCTTTGTCTAGTGACTCATATGCTCATGATGGCTTATGGGGGGCTTAAACAGAAGATCCTCTTAAAATGTTTGTAGACTTTGGAGGATATAGGGTCTGTGAGAAAGATGCCAAGCATTTATCAGATTCTCAGAGAGTCTATAAATAAAAAATTTTGAGGACTTCTGATCTGATCAAGGCTATCTCTTTCCCAAAGATATTTAAAATACACAAAATAATAATTAGCCTTTATCTGTGTCTTATAGTTCTTAAACAAGCAACAAATTGGTTGTATTAGGTACTCTGGAGTGTGTAAGGAAGTGCAATGGATAATCACTACTTTCTTATGTCTTAAAATATATTATTCATTTACTTATCAAACAGTTAAGGGTTGAAAATTACATTGCATATCCTATTTGGACTGGGGATACAGAGACAAAAGACACTACCCCTGATCTTAGTAAAACAGAGTAGATAAAGACCTCTGACCATACAGCCATATGTGGTAAACATCAGTGAATTGTATGTTCCCAAACTTCCCAGAGGAGATGTAGCACATATGCTATAACTGCTGAAAGTATTGATTCCGTAATCAGCTCTGTGAATTGGGAAACCTAAGTGACAGTTCTGTGTATCCTGCAGCAGTACAAAAAAAACAAACAAAAAACCCACTTGTTTCTCATTAAGAGAAAGAATAAAAGTGTACCAACTATTCCCTGTGAAAGTTTGGGGAGAAATTAACAGGTATCCCATGATTAGGGAATACTTAATCCCCTTAGCAACCACATTCATTGAATAGTTTTCAAGTTTGGCTGTACATTAGAAAAACTTGGAGGGATTTTTGTTCTTTAATATATATTGTAGCCACACGTTCTGGAAAACAAACTCACTCGGAAGGACAATGCAGATAGTGGAGGGCAGTGTATTACACCCAGTGGGCCCAAGGTAGACTCTGTTAGCCAAGGACCCCAACCAGTTTATGTGAAAACCTTATATACCCTAAGTGTACGTGCCCAAACCCACCTCCCCAGATTCCCTAAAATTAGTCTCAACAAAGGAAAAGAAAGATACAATCAATGTTAACCTGTGATTCATATGCCTGAAGCCTAGGTAGTTAACAGTGTACAATTATCAACAGGCCTGTGGTCATACCCCAATAAGCATAATTGAATTTATGATTATATTAGGCTATACAGATAAGTAGAGTATTCTTTTAGGTGAAGGAGAGTCTAGGTACTAACCCTGGGGCTCTTCCTTCCAGGGAGTCTGGTTTTCCAGTTGGTATGTTGTTTCCATAGATATTGCAAAGTCCACAGTCTGGCCCAAGATGGAGACCTGCTTTCAAGATGGAGCCTGTTCTGTCTGTTTCCTCCTTCAATATTAAAGTAATCAATGCATGCAGTTAGAAATATCAAATAGTATTGATATTTTAGGATTGAGGATTGATTGTGAAGAAAAGTGGTAGCCCCTGCTTCAACAATTTTTGCTCCCTGGTCTTGCTTGAGCAGCTGTTAAAAACATATAGGCTACCCAGATCTAAAGATCTCCTAATCATTTGGATGAATGGTAAAGATCCCAAACTTTTATGTTGTATTCAGCGGCAGTTTCTAAAGTTCCCTCTAGACTTGTCAAGGCTGACTGATTAGAATCACTTGACTTGGGACCTTTCTCCCCACCCAAACATTTTGGGCCTTTGATGACTGTAAAGTGCCTCTAGATGTGTTTTTAAGGAAAGATCATACCTACAGCCATACTCATTGTCAGCTTCCTGAATGACATGGCATTGAAATGACTTGATAAACAGGTCAGATTTTGTGGCATACCATGCTCTTCTTGTCCTGGGAAGCTAGTTTTCATTTAGTTCAGTTCAGTTCAGTCACTCAGTCGTGTCCGACTCTTTGCAACCCCATGAATCACAGCACGCCGGGCCTCCCTATCCATCACCAACTCCCTGAGTACACCCAGACCCATGTCCATCAAGTTGGTGATGCCACCCAGCCATCTCATCCTCTGTCGTCCCCTTCTCCTCCTGCCCTCAATCTTTCCCAGCATCAGGGTCTTTTCCGATAAGTCAGCTCTTTGCATCAGGTGGCCAAACTATTGGAGTTTCACCTTAAACATCAGTCCTTCCAATGAACACCCAGGACTGATCTCCTTCAGGATGGACTGGTTGGATCTCCTTGCAGTCCAAGGGACTCTCAAGAGTCTTCTCCACCACCACATTAAGAGCATCAATTCTTCAGTGCTCAGCTTTCTTTATAGTCCAACTCTCACATCCATATTTGACTACTGGGAAAACCATAGCCTTGACTAGATGGACCTTTGCTGACAAAGTAATGTCTCTGCTTTTTAATATGCTATCTAGGTTGGTCATAACTTTCCTTCCAAGGAGTAAACGTCTTTTAATTTCATGGCTGCAGTCATCATCTGCAGTGATTTTGGAGCCCCAAAAAATAAAGCCTGACACTTTTCCCACCGTTTCTCCATCTATTTCCAATGAAGTGATGGGACCAGATGCCACGATCTTAGTTTTCTGAATGTTGAGCTTTAAGCCAACTTTTTCTCCTGCTCTTTCACTTTCATCAAGAGGCTCTTTAGTTCTTCGCTTTCTGCCATAAGGGTGGTGTCATCTGTATACCTGAGGTTATTGATATTTCTCCCTGCAATCTTGATTCCAGCTTGTGCTTTCTCCAGCTCAGCATTTCTCATGATGTACTCTGCATATAAGTTAAATAAGCAGGGTGACAATATACAGCGTTGACATACTTCTTTTCCTATTTGGAACCAGTCTGTTGTTCCATGTCTGGTTCTAACTGTTGCTTCCTGACGTGCATACAGGTTTCTCAAGAGGCAGGTCAGATGGTCTGGTATTCCCATCTCTTTCAGAATTTTCCACAGTTTATTGTGATCCACACAGTCAAAGGCTTTGGCATGGTCAATACAGCAGAAATAGATGTTTTTCTGGTACTCTCTTGCTTTTTTAATGATCCATCGGATGTTGGCAATTTGATCTCTGATACCTCTGCCTTTTCTAAAACCAGCTTGAACATCTGGAAGTTCACCGTTCACGTATTGCTGAAGCCTGACTTGGAGAATTTTAAGCATTAGTTTACTAATGTGTGAGATGAGTGCAATTGTGTGGTAGTTTGAGCAGTCTTTGGCATTGCCTTTCTTTGGGATTGGAATGAAAACTGACCTTTGCCAGTCCTGTGGCCACTGCTGAGTTTTCCATACTTGCTGTCTTATTGAGTGCCGCACTTTCACAGCGTCATCTTTCAGGATTTGAAATAGCTTAACTGGAATTCCATCACCTCAACTAGCTTTGTTCAGAGTGATACTTTCTAAAGCCCACTTGACTTCACATTCCAGGATGTCTGGCTCTAGGTGAGTGACCACACCATCGTGATTATCTGAGTCGTGAAGATGTTTTTTGTACAATTCTTCTGTGTATTCTTGCCACCTCTTCTTAATGTCTTCTGCTTCTGTTAGGTTCCTACCATTTCTGTCCGTTATTGAGCCCATCTTTGCATTGCTGATCAAGTTATCTTATGGGTGGTGGCATGAATATAATGTAGCATTTCTAGCAAGGTCTTTTTAAAGACTCTTTGAAAGAGCTTCTGAAAATTCTAGAAATTGAGGTGAATTTCAGTTTCTTCTCTCTCTTGACTATCTCAACAGAACTTTTGCTTTCCCATAATTTCTAATTCCAATATGCTCCCTGTTTATTGATGATTACCTCCAGATGATGGAGAAAAATGAGATAAAAGATCAAGGCAGGACCCTCACTGCTACATTTTCTTAAAGTCAGTACACACTGCCTTGTAAAATGCTGTAGTAGAAAATACAGTGAACCAGAATGAAAATGTGCTTATGACTAACTTGACCTATTCTCATAACAATCTCTAATTACTAATCTTATGTGCTTCTAATGTCATACATGAGGATGGATGCTTGTAAAGGCCAATAAGTGAATGTATTCAAATAGTCTCTTACTTGCTTATCAGGTGAAAATACAAACCATACAATCTTTTTATTTTCTAGAAACTTTGTTTTTTTTTTTTCCATCTTCCTTATTTCTATCACATTTTTTTGATTTTAATCTCTGCAGGTTGCTAGTAATCTCAGTTCCTTGAAAGCTCTATGATCTTTAACAAAACAAAACCTTTTTTGTTTTCTATTTACAGTTGGAATTTTTCCCTTTCTAAGGGCATCCCTCTACTTTGAGGACAACCTGAACTATTCTCTGCTTAAAGAATAAGAAAACTAAATATTGTATTAATAATGAGATAATTTTAAATCCTTAGGAGAAAAGTACTACATAAAGTACTGTCATGTTGTTTCAAAGGAGAAGTAAGGACAAGAGTTGGGTTAAATCAAGAAATGGTATATAGGATTAAATAGGAATAGAGGAATAGAAAAAATAGTTTTATCAATTACAGGAAAAACAAATGTATTTCATCTTTATTTAAGTAGGAAGGAAAGCAAAGAATAGATGATTCCAAGGTATAGTGTTTTTTCATACTTTTCAAAGAGCTAAACTCTGCTTTGAAAACTAAAATAGACAAATGATGGCATTCTAGGTTGGAATAGAGAATTACACAAGACCAGATTAAGAGGCAGTTTTCTGAATCCTTTTTAAAATGATGTTCAAATAAATATTGTTTGGTGGAAAGGAGAGAGAAACCCTAGACCTTGGGAATGCTTACAAATGCATCAGAGAAGTTTAGTCAAGTCAAGTAGTGTTTAGACTTTAAGAAAAGCTGATTGGTATGAATTCTAGAAAAGGAAAACCAGAAGGGCAAGTTCATGCCCAGGTATCCTATGGAGAATTAAGTCAACTGCAGTGGAAATTAGAATATATTCTAGTCCAAGAGTTAGGATTATTGCTGTTGTTTAAGTCACGAAATTCTGTCCGACTCTTTGTGACCTCATGGACTATAGCCTGCCAGGCTCCTCTGTCCATGGAATTTCCCATTCAAGAATACAAGAGTGGGTTGCCCTTTCCTTCTGCAGGAGTCTTACCTAGTTAGGAATCAAACCTGCATCAGCATGAGGATTCTTTACCACTGAACTACCTGGGAAGCCCCTTTGAAAAAATACTAAGAAGTAAAATTGCTGGATTGTATGGTAGTTCTATTTTTAATTTTTTGAGGCTCATGCATACTGTTTTCCACAGTGACTATACCAATTTACTTTCCCACCAACAGTATGCAAGTGTTCACTTTTCTTTACATTCTAACTGATACTTGTTATTTTTCATATTTTTGATAATAGCCAGTCTGATAGGTATGAAGTATGATATCTCATTGTGGCTTTGATTTCATTTCCCAGATGCTTTTGAGTGTCTTTTTATATGTCTTTTGGCCATTTGTATGTCTTCTTCAGGAAAATACCTATTCAGGTCCTCTGTCCTTTGTTTGTTTATTCTTTTGATGTGGAACTGTATGAGTTCTTTGTGTATTTTGGATATTAACTCCTTATCAGACATATTATTTGAAGATATCTTCTCCCACTCAGTAGTTGGCCTTTTCATTTTTGTTGATAGTTTCCTACATTGTCTGAAAGCTTTTTATTTTGATGTAGTCCTATTTGTTGATTTTGCTTTAGGAGAAGAAAGAAGAGACAGACCAAAAAAAAAAAAAAATTACTTCTAAGACTGATGTCAAGCATACTGCCTGTGTTTTCTTCTTAAAGTTTTATGGTTTCAAGACTTACATTTAAGCTTTAATCCATTTCAAGTTTGTTTATTTCTGTATCTAAGTGTACAAAATGTGTGAGAGAGTAAATCCTGCTTGGTTATTTTGCATGAAACTGTCTAGTTTTGCAGATACCATTATTGAAGAGACTGTCTTTTCCTTTGTTGTTCCTTAATTGCCCATTTAACTGTGGGTTCATTTCTGGGCTCTCTATTTGGTCTCATTGACCATTGTGTCTGTTTTTATGCCAGTACTATACTGTTTTGGTTACTGTAGCTTTTTTAGAGTAATTTGAAATAAGGAAGCATGATTCCTCTAACTTTGTTCTTCTTTCTCAAGTTTATTTTGGCTATTCTGGGTCTTTTTTGGTTCTATTTAAATTTTATAATTATTTTTTCTAGTTCTGTGGAAAATACTGTTGATATTTTCATAGGGATTGCATTGAATCTGTAGATCTTCTCAGATAATATCTCCATTTCATTTAGTTCTTCCTTTGGGGGTTTTATCTTGTTTCTTTGCTTGGAAATTATTCTTTTGTTGCCTCATTTTGCCTAATTCTCTCTGTTATTTGTATTTGTGAAGTAGGTTGATTATGTTTTCCCATCTTGGAGAAATGGTGTTATGTGGGAGATGTCATAGGGGACCCGGCAGCACATATGATTTAGGAGTGCCTCCTATGTGGGCTGAATGGGCCCTTCTGTTGTGATGGAGCCCACTACTGAGAAAGTGATGGTAAGAGAGGCTTGTCTTCTCTCTATTTGTTGCTGGCTCTTCCCTTGTGTGGAAGTTGCCAGTCGTGGGTGGGCAGGGCTGGTTGTGGTATAGCTTCTTACCTAGCCTGGGTAATCCTAGGGCTGCTGCCAGCCTGCTAATAAGTGGGATTAGATCCCAGGATGACTGACTCCCGAACTTTGTGGTTTGGGAATGGTGATGAACCACTGATGAGTAGGCATGGGAGGTTCAGCAGCCACTGGTTGCGGTGCCCTGGGGAGGTCCTGTGGCTGATTCTGGCCTGCTGGTGACTGGTAGAGAAAGCTTTGTGTTAGGTCAGAATAGTGACTGAGCAAGAGCTAAGAGAAATGAGTTAAGAGATTTCAGAAATGCCCTAAGATATTTATGACTCACTCATCTTGGGTTTCTGCTAAGGTTGAGTGGTCCTTTGGAGTGTCTGAGTGGCTGAAAGAGATACAACACATATGCAACACATAATTGAAGCACATATGCCAAGTGCACATGTTTAAATAGCTCAAATAAACCTGCAGTATGTCTATAAAGAGTAGGCTGGAGCCATTGCAGAACTGGTCCATATCATCTTTTATGAAATAATGGTGACCTTTCTACCTTTCTAGTTGTCAGCCTCATTTCTATGTCTAGGATTTATCAAAACCAATAATGGAATTAGATTTACTGTACAATTGTTTGTCAAATGACTAGGTCTGTTTCCTCCAGGATAGTAACACTAAAATTGGTAGTGTGCTGGAAAGTGAATCAATCACCTAGAGCCAGACAGGAGTGAAAACTCAAGTGGGCTTTAGGAAGTATTACTGTGAACAAAGCTAGTGGAAGTGATGTAATTCCAGTTGAGCTATTTTAAATTCTAAAAGATGATACTTTTAAAGTGCTTCACTCAATATGCCAGCAAACTTGGAAAACTCAGCAGTGGCCACAGGACTGGAAAAAGTCAGTTTTCATTCCAATCCCAAAAAACGGCAATGCCAAAGAACGTTCAAACTACTGCACGATTGTACTCATCTCACACACTAGCAAAGTAATGCTCAAAATTCTCCAAGCCAGGATTCAGCAGTACATGAGCCATGAACTTCCAGATGTTCAAGCTGGATTTAGAAAAGGCAGAGGAACCAGAGCTCAAATTGCCAACATCCATTGGATCATAGAAAAAGCAAGAGAGCTCCAGAAAAACATCTACTTCTGCCTTATTGAGCCAAAGCCTTTGATTGTGCAGATCACAGCAAACTGTGGATAATTCTTAAAGAGATGGAAATACCAGGCCACCTTACCTGCCTCCTCAGAAATCTATATGCAGGTCAAGAAGCAACAGTTAGAATCAGACATGGAACAATAGACTACTTCCAAAGTGGGAAAGGAGTACATCAAGGTTGTATATTCTCTCCCTGTGTAATTGATTTATATGCAGATTACATCATGTGAAATGCTGGGCTGGATGAAGCACAACCAGTCATCAAGTTTGCCAGGGGAATATCAGTAACCTCAGATATGCAGATGACACCACCATTATGGCAGAAAGTGAAGAAGAACTAAAGAACCTCTTGATGAATGTGAAAGAGGAGAGTGAAAAAATTGGCTTAAAACTCAACATTTAAAAAACGAAGATCATGGCATCTAGTCCCATCACTTCATGGCAAATAGATGGGGTAACAATGAAAACAGTGACAGACTTTATTTTCTTGGGTTCCAAAATCACTGCAGATGGTGACTGCAGCCATGAAATTAAGACACTTGCTCCTTGGAAGAAAAGCTGTGACCAACTTAGACAGCATGTTAAAAAGGAGAGACATTACTTTGCCAACAAAGGTGCATCTAGTCAAAGCTATGGTTTTTCATAGTCATGTATGGATGTGAGAGTTGGACTATAAAGAAAGCTGAGCACTGAAGATTTGATGCTTTTGAACTGTGGTGTTGGAGAAGACTCTTGAGAGTCCTTTGAACTGCAGAGAGATCCAACCAGTCCATCCTAAAGGATATCAGCCCTGAATATTCATTAGAAGGACTGATGCTGAAGCTGAAACTCCATTACTTTGGCCACCTGATGCAAAGAACTGACTCATCTGAAAAGACCCTGATGCTGGGAAACATTGAAGGCAGGAGGAGAAGGGGTCGACAGAGGATGAGATAGTTGGATGGCATCACCGACTCAATGGACATGAGTTTGAGCAAGCTCTGGTAGTTGGTGATGGACAGGGAAGCCTGATGGGCTGCAGTCCATGGGGTTGCAAAGAGTCGGACATGTCTGAATGACTGAAGTGAACTGAAGTGAAGTGAATCAACAAATGAATCTCAAAAAAGAGTGTGCATACACATATCTACTCATGTTTATTACATGTTTTACTGACATAAGAGAAGTCTACCACACAGTTTTTTTATTGTAAATTCCATATAGCCAAATGATTCCTGCAGAATGTTATTGTTGATTTTTTCCCCCATATTCTTGTATAGATAGCCAAGTTATGGTTGCAGTTGATGAATGTGTGTGGTTCTGACATGAAATTTGGTTGATACTTTAATTTACAGTAATAAGTGATGTGGAGGTGAAACAATGAGGACATATGCTGGAACTTTACTTTTTTGTTCAATGAGGTCAGGAATTTCTTTGCTGAATTTTATAATAATTTTCAAATACTGAAAGAATATTTTTTCCAGTCTGTGCTAATCACAATTAAATGACAAAGCAATAAACCTTCATGTTTAATCTGTATTATTAATAGTTTCATTATAAGCAAAACGGTATAGTTTTGATTAAGCCCTGATTTGTATCTTTTGTTATTTTTATCATATAAATACTCTCAAGATCAACTGAGAATTGACCATGGTGAAATTTCAAGGTATCAATGTGAATCATTGCACGTGGAGTTGGGAAGACATCTTCAGGTTTGATAATTCAATAGAACAACTCACAGAATTCAGGAAAGCACTATAATTATGATTATAGTTATAGGAAAAGATACAAATTAGAACAAGCTAAAAGAAAATTTGCATACGGTGAAGGCTGGAGGGTATCCAAACATGAAGCTTCTTGTTGTCTTTTTCTTGTGAAATCTTGGGTGGCATTAACTCCTCCCAGCCTTGATGTGTAACTGTATTCAAACCCCTCAAAATTCCCAACCTGGAAAGCTTACCTGAGCTTTTGGTGTGTAGAGTTTTTATTAGGGCTTGATCATATGTTGCTCACATGACTGATTTTTAGTCTCCATCCCCTCATGGAAATTCAGCCTATACTTTAAGTGTTATTTCCTCCAGAAGTTAAAACTGATAAGGAATATCCCAAACTTCTCATTGTAAATTACAGAGTTAGATTATTCAGTGATTAAAGCCCCAGACAGCACTTCTGTCAGGCAGGGTATTTCAAGGACCTATATATCACCTTTTAGTATCTGAGGGCAGAAACAAGACCACTTTTTCAGTTCAGTTCAGTCGCTCAGTCATGTCCGACTCTTTGAAACCCCATGGACTGCAGTATGCCAGGCTTCCCTATCTATCACCAACTCCCAGAGCTTGCTCAAACTCATGTCCATCAAATTTATGATGCCATCCAATCATCTTATCCTCTGTCGACCCCTTCACCTCCCGCCGTCAAAGTTTCCCAGCATCACGGTCTTTTCAGTTGAGTCAGTTCTTTGCCAGAGTAATGGAGTTTCAGCTTCAGCATCAGTCCTTCCAATTCAGGACTGATTTCCTTTAGGACTGACTGGTTTGATCTCCTTGCAGTCCAAGGCAGTCTCAAGAGTCTTCTCCAACACCACAATTCAAAAGTATCAATTCTTCAGTGCTCAGCTTTCTTTATGGTCCAACTTCCACAGCCATACATGGCTACTGGAAAAACCATAGTGACCAGTTAGATTTTGATAGAGGTTATGTTGAGACTGTAAATCAATTTGGGTAGTATTGTCATTTAAAAAATATTATGTCTTCCAAACCATGAACACAGAATATCTTCATTTTCACTTAGGTCTTTAATTTCTTTCTACCATGTTCTGTAGCTTTCACTGAACATGTCTTACACTTCTTTTGTTAAATTTTTTCCTAAGTTATTCCTTTTGATGCTATCATAAATGGAAAATTTATTTTAGGATTGCTCATTGCTTAGTGTATAAAAACACAATTATGTTTGTGCATAATTTCTATCCTTCTACCTTGCATAACTTGTTTATCAGTTCTCCTTGTGTGTCTATGTGTGTATAAGTGTGTTCCTTAAGATTTTTTATATACAGTATTGTGTCATCTGCAGATGGAGATAGTTTTACTTCTTTTCCAAGTTGAATCTTTTTATTTCTTTTTCTTGCCAAATTTCCCTGGTTAAATCTCCAGTACAGTATTGAATAGAAGTGATGAGAGCAAATAGCCTTGTCTTGTTCTTGATCTTAGAGGGAAAGATTCAGTCTGTCATCATTAAGTATGATGTGAATTACAGAATATTCATAGATGCCCTATATCAAGTTAAGGAAGTTTCCTTCTTTTCCTCGTTTGTTGGTTATTTATGTACTTTAAGTTTTAGTAGAGGTTGTGTTTAACAACCAGATTATAAAGTTCATATGTAGCAGTTGACACTGGAGCCAGTACAAGCCAGCTCTAGCGTACTACTGTAAAGTTGACAATTTCACTCCCTTTAACATGCTATTTTCAACTTTAGCAAATGAGGCCTCCCACGTTGCTGATTGAACAAGTGCTAATGTGGTTATAATGCTAAGTGCCTTCAGGAAAAGATTAAATAAAAACATTAACTTCCATAATAAAAATCAGTTACCACATACTTTTTTAAAAGCACACAATATATCATCTTAAATAAGTAGCTTGCATTGAGAGTAAAAATTGTCAAGTACCTAGTGCATTTATATATATAATTTAGTGAGATGCTTCTGCTACTGCTAAGTTGCTGCAATCATGTCTGACTCTGTGTGATCCCTTAGATGGCAGCGCATTAGGCTTCCCTGTCCCTGGGATTCTCTGCCCAGATTCCAGGTAGGAACACTGGAGTGGGGTGCCATTTCCTTCTCCAATGCATGAAAGTGAAAAGTGAAAGTGAAGTCGCTCAGTCATGCCCGACTCTTAGCAATCCGATGGACTGCAGCCTACCAAGCTCCTCTGTCCATGGGATTGTCCAGGCAAGAGTACTGGAGTGGGTTGCCATTGCCTTCTCCATTAGTGAGATGATTACTGTATAAAATAAGCATATTCTAATATATTATCCAGTAGCCTGGCTATCCTAATTCAGATTTAGTTTGCAAAAGATATTATCAATGAGCATCTTTTTTTTTTGATCAGGGAGGTTTCTGTGGTTGTGAAAGTATTAACCATAAAGCAATACTCAGTAATAACAACAAAAGCATTAGTACTATAACTTTGGAAAATGCCTCATTAAAAACCACATTTCAAGGTGTACTGTTTTGGTTTTGCCTCATTACATGTGCAATTAAGGAAAAAACAATGAGAAAAAAAGTTTTCTCTTCTACCTCAGTTACCTTTAGGAAGTTTAATTAATCTAAGAAATTTGCAGAAGAAGTAAATTTGAATATGAAACTTTGTCATGTAGTCTGAAAGCTTGTTACTGGAACTCCATATAGTTTATTTTATATCTGCTATTATTTCCATTAAAATAAGAGAAAAAGGCATCATTGAAGTCAGAATCGATGGAGGGAACTAAGATGGTGGAGGAATAGGACGGGGAGTCCACACTCTACCCAACAAATACACCAAAAGAACATTTAAAAACCGAGCAAACTCCATAAAACAACATCTGAATGCTGGCAGAGGACATCAGGCATCTGGAAAGGCAGCCCATTGCCAACGAAAGAAGGTAGGACCAAAAAATAAAAGTAAAAAGAGAGGCAAAGAGTTAGGGACAGAGATCCATCTCGGAAGGGGAGTCTCGAAAGAGAGAAAGGTTTCCAAACACCAGGAAACATTCTCCCTGGCGGATCTGAGGCGAGTCTCAGAGGGCAAAATAGCCGGGAGTAGAAGCGGATAAATAATTAAGCCCTCCAGAGTACGTCTCTAACTGCAACTCCCAGCGGAGCAGCGGCCTGGGCGCCCCATCCCCCACGAGCCAGCGCGCTTAGGGAGAGGACTGGGACTGAACGCCTGGGGCAGACTGAGGGTCCTAACCGAGGGTGCTAACTGGAGATAGACCGCTGGGTAGCCTTCCTGAGGAAGACCCCCTGCCAGGCTCGTGCACAGAACAAAGGGCAGCGGGGACTCTGTCCGCTGCGCTAGACAGCCCGGTGGAGTTGGGCGGCTGCGGGCTGCGGACCGGCCCAGCCCCCGCCGGAGAGCGGCCCCGGCGAGGCTTCTGCTCCCAAACCGCGGGCAGAATTGGGTGCTAGCCAAGACTTTTGGGGATTCTGGATAGTCGCCGCCAGAGATCCGCGCTCCACACACCTGAGAAGACGCGCCCAGCTGCACGCCGAGAAAACTGAGTGGCTGGGCCGGGGGAGGGGAGAAGTCGCAGCCCCCAACTGCGCCGGGCAGGCGACTGAGACCCTGAGCAGAGGGGGCGGGAAAAGCGCAGGCACCAGGAGCCGGGCAAACCCCAGAGCACTGAATAGACACTGAAGAGACCAGCAAATAGAAGACGCTAAAACAAGCAGAGGGAACTGCTTTGGACCCAACCAGGAAACTTTGAAAAACCACACATCCAACCCCACCCATAGTGAGGAACCCCCACAATAAAGGGACAACACAGCAAGATAAACAAAATGAAAAGGCAGAGAAATACCCAGCAGGTAAAGGAACAGGATAAATGTCCTCCAGACCAAACAAAAGACGAAGAGATTGGATGTCTACCTGATAAAGAATTCCGAATAATGATAGTGAAAATGATCCAAAACCTGGAAACTAAGTTGGAGCTGCAGTTCAATAACCTGCAGGCAAGGATTGAGAAGATGCAGGTAAGCTTTAACAAGGACTTAGAAGAAATGAAAAAGAGTCAAAATAGAATAAATAATGCAATAAATGAGATCAAAAACACCCTGGAGGGAACTGACAGTAGAATAACAGAGATAGAAGACAGGATAAGTGAGGTAGAAGACAGAATGGCAGAAATAAATGAAACAGAAAGAAAAAATGAAAAAAGAATTAAAAGAAATGAGGACAATCTCAGAGACCTCTGGGACACTGTTAAACGCACCAATATTCGAATCACAGGAGTCCCAGAAGAAGAAGACAAAAAGAAAGACCATCAGAAAATTCTTGAAGAGATAATTGTTGAAAATTTCCCTAAATTGGGAAAGCAAATAACCACTCAAGTCCAAGAAACCCAGAGAGTCCCAAATAGGATGAACCCCAAGCGGAACACCACAAGACACATATTAATCAAATTAACAAATATCAAATTCAAAGAGCAAATATTAAAAACAGCAAGGGAAAAACAAAAAATAACTCACAAGGGGAATCCCATAAGGATAACAGCTGATCTCTCAATAGAAACGCTTCAGGCCAGAAGGGAATGGCAGAGCATAATTAAAGTCATGGAAGAAAACAAGCTACAACCCCGATTACAGTACCCATTCAAATTTGAAGGAGAATTCAAAAGCTTTTTAGACAAGCAGAAGCTGGGAGAATTCAGCAACACCAAACCAGTGCTCCAACGAATGCTAAAGGATCTTTCCTAGATAGGAAACATGGATGGGGTATATAATCTCGAACCCAAAACAATAAAGTAAATGGCAATGGGGTCATACTTATCAATAATTACCTTAAATGTAAACGGGTTGAATGCCCCAACCAAAAGACAAAGATTGGCCGATTGGATACAGAAACAAGACCCCTATATATGTTGTCTACAAGAGACCCACCTCAAACCTAGGGACACATATAGACTGAAAGTTAAAGGCTGGAAA
The DNA here is from genome assembly GCA_007570785.1 of Antilocapra americana. Lineage (NCBI taxonomy): Eukaryota > Metazoa > Chordata > Mammalia > Artiodactyla > Antilocapridae > Antilocapra > Antilocapra americana. The sequence continues at coordinate 19,527,169 of ML660201.1, forward strand.
CAGATATTCCATGCAAATAAAGACCAAAAGAAAGCAGGAGTGGCAATACTCATATCAGATAAAGTCGACTTTAAAATAAAGGCTGTGAAAAGAGATAAAGATGGACATTGCATAATGATCAAAGGATCAATCCAAGAAGAAGAAATAACAATTATAAATATTTATGCACCACAATATGTAAGGCAAATGCTAACAAGTATGAAAGGGGAAATTAACAACAACACAATAATAGTGGGAGACTTTATTACACCACTCACACCAATGGATAGATCAACTAAACAGAAAAGTAACAAGGAAACTCAAACTTTAAATGATACAATAGACCAACTAGACCTAATTGATATCTATAGGTCATTCCACCCCAAAACAATGAATTTCACCTTTTTCTCAAGTGTGCACGGGACCTTCTCCAGGATAGATCACATCCTGGGCCATAAATCTAGCCTTGGTAAATTCAAAAATATTGAAATTATTCCAAGCATCTTTTCTGACCACAATGCAGTGAGATTAGATATCAATTACAGGAGAAAACCATTCAAAACTTCCAACATATGGAGGCTCAACAACACACTGCTGAATAACCAACAAATCACAGAAGAAATCAAAAAAGAAATCCAATTATGCATAGAAATGAATGAAAATGAAAACACAACAACCCAAAACCTATGGGACACAGTAAAAGCAGTGAAAGGGGAAAGTTTATAGCAATACAAGCTCACCTCAGGAAACAAGAAAAAAGTCAAATAAATAACCTTACTTTACACCTAAAGCAACTAGAAAAGGAAGAGATGCAGAAGCCCAGTCTAGTAGAAGGAAAGAAATCTTAAAGATCAGGGCAGAAATAAATGCAAAGGAAACAAAAGAGACCATAGCAAAAATTAACAAAGCCAAAAGCTGGTTGTTTGAGAAGATAAATAAAATTGACAAACCATTAGCCAGGCTCATCAAGAAACAAAGGGAGAAGAACCAAATCTAACAGAATTAGAAATGAAAACGGAGAGATCACAACAGAAAACACAGAAATACAAAGGATCATAAGAGACTATTATCAGCAACTATATGCAAATAAACTGGACAACCTGGATGAAATGGACAAATTCCTAGAAAAGTACAACTTTCCAAGACTAAACCAGGAAGAGATAGATAATATTAATAGACCCATCACAAGCACGGAAATTGAAACCGTAATCAGAAATCTTCCAAAAAACAAAAGCCCAGGACCAGATGGCTTCACAGCTGAATTCTACCAAAAATTTAGAGAAGAGCTAACACCTATTCTACTCAAACTCTTCCAGAAAATTGCAGA
>ML660201.1:19534698-19584932 GCA_007570785.1 Antilocapra americana
GGGGGGTTCTGGAGGGGGAGCATATGTATACCCATGGCAGATTCATGTCCATGTATATGGCAAAACCAACACAATAAAGAAAATTTAAAAAAAAAAAGCCAACATGCGAGACAGCAAAAGGAACGCAGATGTATAGAATAGACTCTTGGACTCTGTGAATGAGGGAAAGGGTGGGATGATATGGGAGAATGGCATTGAAACATGTTAATTATCATATGCCTAATCAATCGCCAGCCCAGGATTGATTCGCGGGGCTGGTGCATCAAGATTTCCCGGGGGGGAGGGAGGAGGGAGGGGGGAGGGAGGGGTTTCTGGAGGGGGAGCATATGTAAACCCATGGTGATATCATGGCATTGTATGACAAAAACAATAAAAGGGAGGAAAAAAAAGAAGAAGAAGACAGAATCTATCATTTATGACTTATACTTAATAATTGTTTTCTATTGGTAGATTTTATTAAACCATCAATTTAATGAGGTGAATTGGTTACACAAAGATATGTGAGGCTTATATCTCTATGATCTAGCCGTTGAATGTTCGAATTATTGAGGTACTTCTGTCCTTTGTATTCTTATTGAAACTAAGTCCCCCTTCTTAGCACTTACCAGGGCCCTTGGGGGAAATTTACTGATTTTTCTTAGAGAGAGCAGTAGAGAAGTTTGGTCAGAGTCAGTTATGAACCTCAAAAGTCAAGAATCCACATGTAAAAATCCTCATGGAAAGCATTTTGAGTGAAAGGATGATTCAAGAGAGTGGACAATTCTCAAGAAAGTTTCTAATTGTAATAGTGGGAACAAGAAAAAGTATTAAGATGTAAAGAAAAGACATCGATTCAAAGAGTGCTCTCTTATCAATTTAGATTTATTGGGGTAAAGTAGATGTATTTGGGCATGTCTTTCTATCTTACAACGATGTCCTTAACCTTTTCTCGTGTCCATGGACATAACTTCCTGGCAGCCATCTTCATACAATGTGATTGTAACTGCTGGGAACAGCAAGTTACAAGTCAGAAGGAAATCTGATCCAACCTTTAATAGACGTTGATTTGTGAGAGAATGAGTCTGTGTATCTGGAACTATAGTATAGGAACATGGGGGTTCTGGACAGCTATCTTATCTCTGCCTTGCTTACTGAGGTGTGTAGAAAGTCGGTTAGAAGGAATAAAACAGATGCAAAGAGAAGATGAGACAAGAGAGAAAAATATGTGATGTTTTAAAATGTCCAAGGGTTTTTGAGCATGAGGAGGAATACTCTTTATTCTTTGAATTTTGTTTGTGCTGTGCTTAGTCGCTCAGTGGTGTCTGACTCTTTGTGACCCCATGGAATGTAGCCCGCCAGGCTCCTTTGTTCATGAGATTCTCCAGGCAAGAATACTGGAGTGGGTTGCCATGCCCTCCTCCAGGGGATCTTCCCAACCCAGGGATTGAACCCAGGTGTCCCGCATTGCAGGCAGATTCTTTTCCATCTGAGCCACCAGGGAAGCCCCTTGTATTTTGTTTAATGCTCAGTTATTCATCTTGTACTCATCTAGAAAACTATTTTTGTTGAATGCACATTTAGATATTGATTACAAATTTTGATTAAAGTCCTGCAGACAATGTAAACTGAAATAAAATTGTACTTATAGTTTATTTACAGAAAGAAGAGTAAAGAAGTGTGTTTTAATGGTTTAACAATAGCAGAAAATATTAGGAAAGGCTGAACTAACAGAAGAGAAAAATCTGTCAGGGAACATTATTTTCAAACTTGACTAAGTAGAACATTAATGGAGAAAAAAGTTGAAATCCACAGGGAACATCTCATTTTAACTGAGTTTAAAATTATCTAGGATGTAAAAATTATGTACTTGGGTGCAAAGAAATGACTGGACTGTTGTCAGTGATCTTTGTGGACTCCTGAATGAAAGGAGATTGATCGGAAGGGCACTGGTTGTATGTGACACTCTGTGTGTGTGTGTGTGCATGCACATGCACACACTTAGTTGCTCTGTTGTGAGTCGTAGTTGCTCCGACTCTTTGTGACCCCATGGACTGTAGTCCACCAGGCTCCTCTGTCCATGGGATTTCTCAGGCGAGAATACTAGAGTGGGTAGCCATTCCCTTCTCCAGGGGATCAAACCTGGATCTATGGCATTGCAGGTAGATTTTTTTTTTTTACCCATCTGAGCTGCAGTACAGTACTGTGAGGTGCAAAGATATAATTCCAGTAACAGTTTGTTCATACTTGGAAAAGGTGGCAGGAGGGACTGGCATGGGTTTAATGATCAGTGACCGTGACAGAAGAGCCTTCTATCCTCTGTTTATTCCTTCAGCAGAGTTACAGATGTCCATTACATCGGACACCGGGCACTTGAATTTCAGCAAGACATTTGTTAATATCTCTCATGACATTATTATGAGTAGAAAGAAGATGGTTAATGGCAAAAAGCAGGCAAGTTTATAACTGGTTAAAAACTATACTCACCAGTGTTTATGTACAGATTGGTATCTATTGGAATAATCAATTAAAAGAAAGAAAAAAAACATTTCTCTTAGGGCTGCATAAAGATGATACAACCCAATCCTTTTTTTTCTGTCCCTTCATACCAGCACTGTTCAATAGAATGTTCTGTAATGATGCAAATGTTCTGTAACTATACTGCTCAGTACAGTAGCCACAGACTACATACGGTTTTCTAAGCATCTGAAATGTGGCTAGTTCAACCAAGGCACTGAATTTATAATAGTTTACATTTAATCACTTAAAATAGTCCCATATGGCTAGGGATACTCTATTGTATGGTACAGTTTTACACTGTGTCCAGATTTTTAATGAAACACACACACAGTATTTATTTTTTATTGCAATTAATTTAAAGATTCATTTTATAAGATTTTAATATGGTTTTACTAAGAGAATCTTCAACTATATTACAACTGTTTACAGATGATAAAAATGAGACCTAAAGGAATTAAATGATTTATTCAGAATCACATACTTATCAACTGAACAGGGACTCAAACTAAGGTTCTTTGAATCTCAGTGAATGCATTTTCATATGTACTATAGTGTAGAAAATAGCCCTTTATATGTATGAAGGTGGGTATTATATATTGACTTCCAGTGACCAAATAGTAAAAAATTTTGCATCTCAATTTTTTTAATATTATGTAAAGGTAAATAGTATTCCGAAGTTATACATTGACTCTTTGTAGATAGGGATTCCTAAAAATTGAGGGTTTTTTTTCTCAGTTGTGAAGGCCAAAGCTAATTAATGTTAACTTCCAGTGAGTAAATCCTCTTGGGAAGACTATTTTTAGGTCCCTGAACTTCAGAGTTGACTTCCTCTGTTTTTTCTCCACTCAATTAAAAAATATATTATTTAGGACTATGGCACTGTGCTAATGTATTTCTGAGAAAAGAAAGAGATGACCTGCTGCTGTGTGAAATAGTAGCAAGAAATCAGCAGGGAAGGGATTAGAACAATTAAAATCTTAGTTCGCAAAGGGAGGAAATGAAGTTTGATTAATAAGATTTATAGTCTGTATTTATAGGAAAGAACAAAACTGTGATTCAAATATTACTTGTACCAAACTAAACTCATCTCTTCTTCCACTTTCCAAGATTATAAGACAGTTCCTCTTCCTAATATCAAATTGGATGGGCATATGCATGTTTGTGTAATTTTCTTAAAAGGAGAAATGGACTGTCTTTATGCAATTTTAAAGAAAAATCTCTTTGTTCTGTCTCCTTAAATGCAGGGAGGTTATGTGTAAAGTGGAACTTTTGTTTTTCAGAGAGGAAAAAAATACCCAAGACACTGATGTTGTTTTAATTTCTGGTAATAGATATGTTTAATTTTTCTTATTCTGGTAGGTAAAGAGAGGGAGGGAGAGGTTTTAGAAAAGGAGGTGAATCTGGAAAGTGCCAGGGTTGAGGTTAAGATGGAAAAAGCAATTTGTGCCCCAGAGAAATCATCACCCATGTGGGTTAGTTGTTCATGGAGTCCCCATATGGTGAATATTTCCACTGACCCTGGCTATACTTCTCTGTCGGATTACTATTCTCCTCTTCTCTCATATATAGTATACTTGAAAAGATCTCAGATATTTTGTAGTCCAATTCTCCCATTGTACAGAGGAAACTGAGGCGTAGATAGTGATTTTCCCATCTTTGCCCAGAATGTTGACAAAGTTGAGGGTCTCATAATTTCCAGTTCAGCATTATTTTCTCTCTGTTGTGCTACTGTTCTAGTCCTACTTATGTAGAATTTTGAAAATCACTTAATTGTTGCTTCCAACCATTTAATCAACATGGCAAGTATAATACATGTGTTTCATTCTGAGGTTTGCTGTAAGTTAAATATGAGTAGAAGAAAGTGTTTTAGGACCGCAAATTTGCTTCCTATAGACAAAACTCAAAACAAAACACCACCTCTCCCCTGCAAAAAACAGTGGAATGTCATTTAGCCTCTTCCTCTTATTCTGATTTACAGCAATGTTCATTGTGTCCTTTGTATGCAGAATATGGAACTTAGCTCTGTGAGAAGTTAGGTGGTAAGAGAAAATGTCTGTATTAGTAAAGCTAGTTTCTGCTGTGCTTTGGTATCACCCCCCCACCCCAGTCATCACTCTGAAGATTAGATCTCATTTATCTAAAATATCATCTCTTCAAAGATGCTTCCTTGCCTACTTTATCTGATGATGCACCTCTTATGCCCTCTATTCCCATGTATATTACTCTACTTTTTTTCTTCATTGTTGTGATCTTATCTGAATTTATCCTCTTTCTTTCCTCATCTTTTGTGCATCTTCCTCAATATTTAAATTTCTTGAAAATAAGGATCATCTCAATCTTACCCAAAATATAGAAGAATGCCTGGAGATTCTTGGAGAAGGATAAGGAGGTTCTCAGTAGTTATTTATGAAATGAATGAATGAATGAATTTGTCATTGAGTGAGTAAACATCCATTTTCCCCCTGGTGCCTGGTTGGTTGGTGCAGAGGTAACATTAACTGCACCAATGTCCGGTCTCCTGCAAAAGCAACTGAGATCCTGATGTTGAACTGGGGTAACAGCCTGAGATTCTCTCCTCTATTGAAGGCAGTTTTCCCTTTGAGCTCCTGGGGTTCTTTCCTTCTAGTTAACCAGTAATAGCCCTGTTAGTCCCTCTCAGCAGGTTTCAATAGCTTTGAACTTAGATCTTGATAAGGACTTCAGATTCCTAGTACTAGTTTTCCTTTAGTCTCATGTCCGGTTTTACCTTTTCCTCATAGCAATAGGCATGGACTCTTTTAAAAAAATTAAGGTGAAATACATATAACATAAAATTAACCATTTTAAAATCAACAAATCAGTGGCATCTAATACATTCAAAATGTTTTATAACCATAACCTCTGTGCAGTTCCAAGTCATTTTCATCCCCCAATAAAACCATGTGTTCATTAAGCAGTTATTTCTTATTCTCGCATACTTTCCCTCAGCCCTTGTTGTTCTTGTTCAGTCACTAAGTTGTGTCTGAATCTTTGCAAACCCATGGATTATAGCGTGCCAGCCTTCCTGTCCTTCTCTATCTCCCAGAGTTTGCTCAAACTCATGTCCATTGAGTCCATGATGCCATCCAACCATCTCATCCTCTGTCACCTCTTTATCCTCCTGCCCTCAATCTTTCCTAGCATAAGAGTCTTTTCCAATTAGTCAGCACTTTGCATCAGGAGGCCAAAGTATTAGGGCTTCAGCATCAGTCCTTCCAATGAATATTCAGAGTTGACTTCCTTTAGGATTGACTTCTCTGATCTCCTTGCTGTCTAAGGGACTTTCAAGAGTCGTCTCCAGCACCACAATTCAAAAGCATCAGTTTTTCAACAGTTAACCTTCTTCATGACCCAACTCTCACATCCATACATGACTACTGGAAAAAACCATATCTTTGACTCTATGAATCTTTGTTTGCAAAGTAATGTCTCTGCTCTTTTTTTTTTTCTCATTGAACTTTTTTTAATGGGTCTCAAATTCTGTGACAGATTTTTGGTCAAGTTGTTTTCATTAAAAAGTACTGATTTTAAAAACTAATAACTTAAACTGCCACACACAAAACATATGGTCCACAAAAACATTCTCCTTTCCTTCTGAAGGTTTTACGATGAATTGTTATCATTAATCAGTCTTTTACTATTAAACTAAAATGGCCAATTGAGACAAACAGTTCTGAGACCATTCTGCCACCACTGATTAAGACTGGGGTGGCAGGTATTGGGGTTAATACTCATTTAGCCTTCTGAGCTTTCTGGGAAGACTTGGTGACCTTGCCAGCTCCAGCTGCCTTCTTGTCCACTGCTTTGATGACGCCCACAGCGACTGTCTGTCTCATGTCACGCACAGCAAAACGCCCCAGGGGAGGATAGTCAGAGAAGCTCTCAACACACATGGGCTTGCCAGGAATCATATCAATGATGGCAGCGTTACCAGATTTCAGGAATTTAGGGCCATCTTCCAGCTTTTTCCCAGGACAACGATCAGTCTTCTCCTTCAGCTCAGCAAACTTGCAAGCAATATGAGCTGTGTGACAATCTAGCACAGGTGCATAGCCAGCACTGATTTGGCCTGGATGGTTCAAAATAATCACCTGAGCTGTGAAGCCAGCAGCCTCCATGGGTGGATCATTTTTGCTGTCACCGGCCACATTGCCACGACGAACATCTTTGACAGACACGTTCTTGACATTGAAGCCCACATTGTCCCCAGGAAGGGCTTCACTCAATGCTTCATGGTGCATTTCTGCAGACTTAACTTCGGTTGTTACACTGACTGGAGCAAAGGTGACCACCATGCCAGGTTTGAGAACACCAGTCTCCACACGACCCACAGGGACAGTACCAATACCACCAATTTTATAGGCATCCTGGAGAGGCAAATGCAAGGGTTTGTCAGTTGGGCCAGTTGGTGGCAGGATGCAATCCAGAGCTTCAAGCAGGGTGGTTCCACTGGCATTGCCGTCCTTACGGGTGACTTTCCATCCCTTGAACCATGGCATGTTAGCACTTGGCTCCAGCATGTTGTCACCATTCCAGCCAGAAATTGGCACAAACGCTACTGTGTCGGGGTTGTAGCCAATTTTCTTAATGTAGGTGCTGACTTCCTTAACAATTTCCTCGTATCTCTTCTGGCTGTAGGGTGGCTCAGTGGAATCCGTTTTGTTAACTCCAACAATTAGTTGTTTCACACCCAGAGTGTAAACCAGAAGGGCATGCTCACGGGTCTGCCCATTCTTGGAGATACCGGCTTCAAACTCACCAACACCAGCAGCAACAATCAGGACAGCACAGTCAGCCTGGGATGTCCCTGTAATCATGTTTTTGATGAAGTCTCTGTGTCCTGGGGCATCAATGATGGTAACATAGTACTTGCTGGTCTCAAATTTCCACAGGGAGATATCAGTGGTGATACCACGCTCACGTTCAGCTTTCAGTTTGTCCAAGACCCAGGCATATTTGAAGGAGCCCTTTCCCATTTCGGCAGCCTCCTTCTCAAACTTCTTAATTGTTCTCTTGTTGATTCTGCCACATTTGTAGATCAGATGGCCAGTTGTGGTAGACTTCCCTGAATCTATGTGCCCAATGAAAACGATGTTGATGTGGGTCTTCTCCTTTCCCATTTTGGCTTAGGTTTAACTGTGGTTTTCATGACACCTGTGTCCTGGTGGCAAACCCATTGCGAAAAAGCTGTCTTTGCTCTTTAATATACTGTTTAGGTTTGTCATAGCTTCTTTAGCAATCACCAGTCTGCTTTCTGTTTTTATGGATTTGCCTAGTCTGCCTATTTCACACAAATGGAATCATACAATATGTATCCTTTTGTGTCTGACTTGTTCCACTTAACATGCTTTTGAAGTTTATTAATATTTTTAGCATATATTAGTACTTCATTTATTTTTCAGAAAAGGCAGTGGAAACCCACTCCAGTATTCTTGCCTGGAAAATCCCATGGAGGGAGGAGCCTGGTAGGCTGTAGTCCGTGGGGTCACTAGGAGTCGGACACGACTGAGTGACTTCACTTTCACTTTTCACTTCATGCATTGGAGAAAGAAATGGCAACCCACTCCAGTGTTCTTGCCTGGAGAATCCCAGGGACGGGGGAGCCTGATGGGCTGCCGCCTATGGAGTCGCACAGAGTTGGACACGACTGAAGCAACTTATCTGCAGCAGCAGTATTTCTTTTTATGGATAAATATTACTCCATTGTATAGATATTCCATGACTTCTGTATCAGTTTATTTGTTGGTGGACATTTGAGTTGTTTTCAACTTTTGGCTAATTTGCTCATAATGCTATGAGCATATGTGTGCAAGCATGTATTTGTACCCCTGTTTTCAATTCTTTGGGGTATATATTGTGTTGGCAAAAAAGTTCATTTGGACTTTTCTGTTACATGGTATGGAAAAACCTGAACAAACTTTCTGGCCCACCCAATACCTAGAGAGGAAATTGCTAGGTCATATGGTAACTTTCCAAGGCACACCATTCAGCATCACAGTAATCCAGGTCTGTTCCCCAACCGCTAATACTGAAGAAGCTGAAGTTGAATGGTTCTGTGAAGATCTACAAGACCTTCTAGAACTAACAACAGCAACAAAAAAGATGTCCTTTTTTTTGTTGCCAAACAGGTAAGTTTGGCCTTGGAGTATAGACTGAAGCAGGGCAACACACTTGTCATAGCAAACACTGTCTTCCAACAACACGAGAGATGATTCTACATGTGGACATCACCAGATGGTAAATACAGAAATCAATCTGTATATATATATATTATATATATATTATATTCTTTGTAGCTGAAGATGGAAAAACTTTGTATAGTTAGCAAAAACAAAACCCAGAGTTGACTGTGGCTCAGATTATGCGCTCCTTATTGCAAAACTGACACTTAAATGAAAGAAAGTAGGGAAAATCACTACATTCAGGTATGATCTAAATCAAATCCCTTATTTTTATATAGTGGAGATGACAAATAGATTCAAGGGATTAAATCTGGTAGACAGAGTGCCTGAAGAACTATGGACAGACTTTCATAACATCGTACAGAAGGTGGTAACAATCCCCAAGAAATAGAAATGAAAGAAGGCAAAGTGGTTGTCTGAGGAAACTTTGCAAATAGTTAAGGGAAAAAAAGAGAGAAACAAAAAGCAAGGGAGAAAGGGAAAGATATAGCCAATTGAATGCAGAGTTCCAGAGAATAACAAGGAGAGATAAGAAAGCCTTCTTAAGTGAACAATGCAAAGAAATAGAGGAAAACAATAGAATGAGAAAGACTAGAATTTATTCAAGAAAATTGGAGATATCAAGGGAACATTTCATGCAAGGATGGGCATGATAAAGGACAGAAATGGTAAGGACATAACAGAAGCAAAAGAGATTAAGTAGAGGTGACAAGAATACACAAAAGAACTATGGAAAAAGGGCTTAATGACCCGGATAACAAGTCATTGTTGGTGTGGCCACTCACCTGAAACCAGACTTCTGGGAGTGTAAAGTCAAGTGGGCCTTTGGAGGCATTACTATGAACAAAGCTATGGAGGTGATGGAATTCCAACTGAACTATTTAAAGTCCTAAAAGTTAAAGTGTTAAAGTGCTGCACTCAGTATGTCAGCAAATTCGGAAAACTCAGGTGAGGGCATGGAATAGTTAGTAAACAACAACTTGCCACAGTAACTGTGTGACTTTGAGCAAGTAACTCAAACCTTCTGTGCCTTAGTACATATAGCATTAGCTTCAATTTTATATTCATTGAAAGGACTGATGCTGAAGCCTGCACTCCAATACTTTGGCCACCTGATGGGAAGACCTGACTCATTGGAAAAGACCCTGATGCTGGGAAAGATTGAGGGCAGGAGGAGAAATGGGGCAACAGAGGGTGAGATGGTTAGATAGCATAACCAACTCAATGGACATGACTTTGAGCAAACTACAGGAGATAGAGAAGGTTAGAGAAGTCTGGTGTGATACAGTCCATGGGGTTGAAAAGAATTGTACATGACTTAGTGACTGAACAAGAACAGCATGGTAACTCTACATATAAATTTTTGAGGAACTTAGTATTTACTTTTAAAACTCTACCTTAAGTAGACCTTTGACATCCCAAATTTCACCAATTAAAAACAAAACCCAAACTTTCCCTGGTGTTCCCTGAACTGATACAATCTATAATGTCTGTTATAAGAATCATGCATGGGCTCTAACATACAGTGAGGGTCAATATATATTAATTCCCATCTTTCATAATATGTTCACTACTTGATTTTAGAGAGGTTATTTAAGCATTCTGCTCTCAGTTGTTTCATTGTTAAAAGTAATCTTATTCATAAAATTGAGAGCCTGGGGAAAGAAACTACATAAATGAAATTTAGAAATTTAATAATGGCTAGAAAATGTTTTAATAGCCAAGGCCAATTTTCTGAAAATATAGTTGAGGAAGCTATATCCTTGAATGATTATTTGACTAGCCTAGGATCACGATGTTGTTGCTGACCTTATCACCCTACAGGTCTGGAGTCTGGTCCAGGGTTTTCCATCTCATAAAGTAAGTTCTAGTTTACTTATTTCCTATTTGCTTCCAGCAATTATTACCCAATGTAAGCTGGAGACTGGGCTTGGCACTAAGATACTTTTTAACTCATGCCCTCAATAATCCTTCATTTTACCAAGAGGAAACAGAAGTTCATACAGTTTTGGCAATTCACCCATGTTCATGAAGTTATTAAATAGTAGAGCCAAAATTGACAATCAGGTATGTCTGACACCAAACTGTGAAATTTTCCTGACACCACAAATTGGAGATTTTACTGAATGGAAGGGTAGAGTGTAGAGTCAGCAGGCTTCTCAGTCCAGCTAGAATGATCTACATAGAAGTTGCTTTGCCCAAACATCCTCCTTGTAGAAATATAGAAATCCACTCCTGCAGATATCTCTGCCTTAAACCTCCAGTGAGAGAGGAGCCCTTTCTTCCTTTTGGCCTGCCATTTGGCCTTGAGTTTCCCACAGGTGTAATTGTGACTCCAGGTGGCCAGGCAGCATCATAATTATTTTCCCCACAGGGGAAACAGAACATGGTAGTCCAGGTCAGATTTGTGCAAGGATATCACAAATACCCTGTAATTTTGGCTGCCTGAGAATACTTCTTTGAAATACCTTTTTCTAAAGTATACATCCTTTGTCAAGTTGTAGAAGCCTAAAATTACAAACAGGTTCTCAGACCTGAAAGAATTTTCAAAGAACTTGGTTTTGAAAGGTGTATTATGTTTGCTCATTCAAGAAAATTTATTAGTGTCCAGTAGGTGACCAACCTGGGCTTGTCACTGAGTATATAAATATGAATAATATATGACCTTTGATTTCAGAATGGGAACATAAATATATAAATTACAATATAAACTGGCAACTTTTATCTTAGTGGTATGGAAAGACAGACTTTCTGTGTGCGGAAACCTACAGGCAGAGACATTATTGAGAAACATTGTGTCCTGACTCGGATTTCAGTGAGTATATGCCTGTGCTGATGCTGAGTTTGGATTAAGAACAACAGAGCCTGTTGTTTGTTAACATTTCTTAAAAAGGAAGATCGTAGCTTGCTAGTAGAAACTCTTCTGAAATGAGTATATAAGTCCAAGTATAAAAGGGTGGTGGTGTATCAAGATTTCAGCTTCTTTTTCAAATATAGCTGGATTCTATCAGAAGGGAGAGTGTCAGTGGTAGCTGCCCAACCTGAGGGAACAGAATAACAGAAAAAGCTACACAAGGATAAGCTTCATGTGTTTCTGCTCTGTGCAGCCACTTCTGTTAGATTTTCTATTTATCTATTAGGGAAATGCATTGGAAACTTTGTGGGATGTGTGTGTCTATGTCCTCTTCCTGCAGCTCCGGAGCCTGACCTTCAGTGTTGCAGCAGATAAAAATGTAGGGCTATGGAAGTACTGAGGAAGATGAATCTACTTTGCATGGCTTCATAGGAAAGGTGACATTTCAGCAAGGTCTTGAAAATTAATATGAGTTTTCCAGTTGAAGAAGCTGAAGGGATGCCAGACAATGGGAACAGAATGTGATGAAAGTGATGAAAGGGCCTGCGGCATTCAGGAACCAAAAAGGAGTTCAGTGTGTTTGTGCAGTAGAGGTTGTGTGTATATTATGGCAACACTGACTGGAGTGTGGGTTGTAGTCAAATTGTGAAGGACTCTGATACTAGGAAAAGAAAATTGTACTAATAATGAGCCATTGAAAGGTTTTAGGCAGGGGAAGAGTGTGGTCAGATTTAGTTTTAGGAAGATAACAGGCAGTAATGCAGAGGATGAATTAGCATAGGAAGATAAATGACATTTCAAGAGAAACAGGAGGCCTGTGGCAGTCTGGATGAGTAGGGAAGGCTGAATGTGAAAGATCTTTCTGATTTGAAGGTTGAGGGAGGAATTGAGAATGATCCCACGGTTTCTGACTTGGTCAGACCATTAAGCTGGATGGAAAATGTAGTAGACCATTAAGTCAGATGGAAAATGTAGCAGAATGGATATGGGTTTTGGAGGTAGGGGGGAAATGGGAAAATACTGAGGTCAATTTTGCACATGTTAAGTTTGAGGTGTTTTTAAGGACATCAAGTAAAGATATAAAAGGCTGGAAATATAGCTAATGAGATAAAGATTTGGGAATTGTTGACCTATAGATTGACAATTGAAACTTGAGAATAAAGTCATCCAGCATGAGTGCAGTGATTAAGAGCAGGATAACTAAAGACAAATGTCTAAGGGACATCGAAGTTTAATGGAATGTAGATTTTGCTAAATCAGCAATGGTGATGTTGACCTGAAAGTAAGAGAACTCAGTGAGACTGCCCTCCAAGAAATTAAGAGAGGATTGGGGAGTGGTCAAATGCAAATGCTGTATATTTCTACTATAGTATGAGTATTGAAAATAGCTCATTAGATTTGGCATCTAGGATGTCAGTGTTGACTTAATAAGTGTAATTACTATGGAATATTAAGGAATAAATTAAAAGTGACATTGTGGATACAGTAAGTGTAAATAATATTTTAGAATTAAATTTTATTAAGTCAATGTATATGTATATTAAGAAAATTCAAAAACTACCAACTTTATTAACATTTTTATTTCTATTAAAAATCTTTTTTGTTCTGTTTTCTGGAAATTTCCTTGGCTAAATCATGAAACTCTTCTATTGCATTTTGAATGTGGACAAATGATTATGCTTTAAATCATCAAGAGTCTTCTTTGTACTTTGGTTTCTTTTTCATACTTCCTTGTTCTTGTTTCATATATATATATATATATGTATGTATGTATATATATATATACATATATAGTGTGTATATATACACACTATCTTCTTTTATCTTTCTGAGGGAGGAGATAAGGACTAGAAGTAATCATGTTCAGAATTCCAAAGAATTCAAAGTAGAACATTTCTATGTGTTGTTGGGAGAGAAGGGTCTCATTCTCTCGAGCAAATGGAATTGTCATGGGCCCATTTCACCAGGCAAACAAATTTGTTCTGACATGGTTGACTATTAAAGGTAGGCACAGCTTAGGTTCAAGCCAAGAATCCTGCAACAAAGACACATATGCAGGTTCTGTTTTGTATGCTGAACAAAATTCAGACCTATATCAAATTCTTGATGGGAACCATGTCTACTTTGACCCAGTGGGATGATTAGAAAAGCATAGTTATTGTTAGATCATAATTTGAATATTATTTAGAGCCAAGTAGCCCATGGAAGTGAGATTAAAGAATGTTATGGATTAATATATCGATTTCTATTTCAGGCAGAGCAGAAAACCAAAGTGAAGAGAAGGGCAAACATTCATGTTTAAGTTATATTTCTTGTGTTTTAATTCCATGTTACAAATATTCACACACATTTCCTCAGGGAATTTTCACAATAATACTATCAGCATATATTACTGTCTCATTTTTTAATAAATAAGTTGAAACTCAGATAAGAGATAGATTTTACCCAATTAATGGAGACTAATAGGAGAGCCAAAGGCCTTCTGACTCCCAAGTCCAAAATTTTATCCACTATGCTACCTCTTTGTTTCCAAAGCAAATAAGGAAGAGAAAGTAAGTTGCAGAAAAGATGAGGAAGAATCTGCCCTCAACTCCCTGCTTACCTACTAATAAATCAGAATTTTAGTTTCTCCCTAGGAATAGGTTGTTATTTGGTCCCATGCAATCTTTCTTTAAAATTTTTATTATTTTATTTTTGGCTGTGCTGGGTATCTGTTGCTCTGCGTAGGCTTTCTCTAGTTGTAGCAAGCAGGGGCTACACTTTGTTGCTAAGCACAGGCTCTAGAGCGTAGGCTCAGTAGTTGTGGCACTCAGGCTTAGTTACTCCGTGGCCTGTGGAATCTTCCCAGATCAGGGATTGAACCGGTGTCCCCTGCACTGGCAGGTACTCTCTTATCCACTGCACTAGCAGGGAAGTCCCCATGCAATCTTTTCTTTTACATTTATTTTACTCTTTAACTGTTTCCATGTTTGAAAGATGGGAAAGGGTAGACCATGGCTTTGTTAATTAACTTTTGCTTTAGTTAGCTTGCCCCAGATAGGGTTTGACTTTTCCATTATTATAAGGTAAGAGATATAAGTTCATTGTGGAAAAACTAAAAAGTATAGGTAAAAATTTTTAAAAATCCATAATTTCTCTGCCTAGAGAAAATCACAATTTCCATACTCTCTTTTATTCATGGATAAAATTTTAAAATGGAGCCATATTATATATAGTTCCATAAACTATTGTGAGCACTCATGTCAGTAAATATAAATATATATATTTGCTTTTAGTGATTGAAGAGGTTTTCATTATATGATAATAAGTAAAGCTTTGTTTTGGTCACTCAGCATTCATTAACTGTTCACAAGTTTTGTTGTGTACAAAATCCCAAATAGATTTCTTTTGTCTTTGGCAATCCCATGTCCTTGAACTTCCAGGTAAGTGACAGGTTTGAACTTAAAATTTTGTAACTACCACTTTCACTAGGCATTGAACTGACTTGATAGAAACTGCTGGAATTGTCCAGTGAGAAGCAAATAGTTGTATAGTACTTATTTTCAGCATGATACCCTAAGTGAAGATATCAGGTAAGAAGTGATGAAAGTACAGACCACAAAGGCTCTGAGAGAAAAGCAGGGGTCACTGCTTTATTGCTTTTCATATAAAAAAGGGAATAAAAAGGAAAAAAATCCAGGGACAAAGTGTAAATGAATTTGACTTGCTGACCCTTCAGAAATTTGGGATTTGAGCACTGAATCTTAAACACCTTCAGAGAATCACTGAGTTAAAAATTTAGTAGATCAAACTGGAATATGAGAAGATAAAACCAGAAGGTTCTGCAAACCTCCAGGTAGCAATTGACATCTCTTTTGAAAATTTCAGGTCATGGGAAAACTTTTCAGGAAACCAACTACATGTGTTAGTGGTTGGAAATTGCTTATTCCGAGCAAAGGAGAAAGCCAAATCCAGGGAAACAGTAATGAGTGTTTCTGCGTTTCTTGAAGACATCTTGGGGATGTAGGTGATGTGGACCCCGATGTTGGGAATTCAAGTGATATAGCATATCACTTTATGATGTAAACAAATTAGCTACCAGGTCTTATTGATCCCTTTATCTCAGTATGTTAATCTATAGATTTGGGGATGGTTTTAACTCTGGTCTGATACACCTCATAGATACTGTAGAAATCAAATGACATAATGATATAATGAGTTTGAAGACACTTTGAAAAAGACAGAGCTTTGCATATAAAGGAGTCATGAAAGATAATAAAAATTTTTTCATTTATTTACTTCTGTTCAATCAAGTGCCTGGTTTTCTTGTTCCCAGAATATAGTTCTTAAACATCAGAACTGTTTATCTAATTAGAGCTCCTCAGTAAAAGACCCACCATCTCAATTAGTTAATCTTCCTAGAGTTAGGCATCATTTTTGTTTAAAAGATAGATTTTTTTTCAGTTGTATAATTTTAAATATAATTTCATGTCTAGAAAATCTGTATAAAGGCATGTAGTCTAAAACATAATTATCTTTTCATTAATAAATTAGACTCAAACATGAAAAGAATGTAGTTAGTTCAAATAAAACCCAGTCAGGACACAATTTAAAAACTGGCTCATCTAGCTCAAGGATTAGATTATTTCTTCCCATGAAAAAAGGCTACATATTTAAAATAAGTTTAAAGAATTTAAAAGAGGCAGTTACTGTTCTTATTTGTGAACTGAACTCTCTGTTTCTTTGTCTGTGCATGATGTGCCATGTGTTGTGTGTCTAATGCACATGGACAAATAGTTCAATATTTTCAGCTTCTGAAATTTTTGAAATCTATGTTATGTCTTATGCCATGCATAAGTAAAATGCCTTCTCAAATATTGCTATTACTGTTGTTCAGTTACTAAGTTGTGTCCGACTTTTTGAGACCTCATAGACTGTAGCAAGCCAGACTCCTCTGTCCTTCACTGTCTTCTGGAATTGCTCAAATTCATGTCTATTGAATCAGTGATGCCATCTAACCATCTCATCCTCTGCCACTCCCTTCTCCTTTTGCCTTCAATCTTTCACAGCATCAAGATAATTTCTAATGAGTCAGCTCTTCGCAGCAGATGGCCAAAATATTGGCATTTCAGGTTTAGCATCAGTCCTTCCAATGAATATTCACGATTGATTTCCTTTAAGATTGACTGGTTTGATCTCCTTACAGTCCAAGGGACTCTCAAGAGTCTTCTCTAGCACCACAGTTGAAAGCATCAGTTCTTTGGTGCTCAGCCTTCTTTATGGTCCCACTCTCACATCCATACATGACTACTGGAAAAACCATAGCTTTGACTATAGGGACCTTTGTCAGCAAAGTGATGTCTCTGCTTTTTAATATGCTGTTTAGGTTTGTCATAGCTTCCCTTCCAAGGGACAGGCATCTTTTAATTTCATGGCTTTTCAATCACTTTCTGCAGTGATTTTGGAGCCCAGGAAAATAAAATCTGTCCCTACAAATATTTCTATGGTTTGTAGTTTTAACTAAGGACTAAGGCTCCCTAGTGTAGCTTCTTCTTACCCAAAGTAACTGCAAACCAGCTGAGGTGGCTTCATGAAGTTTAATTCACTAGAGATCTCATTAATCTTTATCTTGACCACTTATAATATGTATAAAATTAAGAAACTATATAATGGGAACAATAGATTACATTTGCTGCTGTTCTTCTATGGCTTGGTCAGTGAAGGTGGTACTGTAAGGACTCTGAAATCATGTGCACACTTATACTTTACCTTTGATAAAATGGGGCTTTTTAAGTATCTTTTATTAATTAGGGAAATTACTCTTAGAATTTAGAGTTATTTTTTTACGTGGAGGTCTATACTAATTTTCTCTTTCTTTTGTCCTCAGAGTTTGTAGTATAGATCACACAGGGCTATGATAGAGAACATAAAAGCCTTGATTCTGTCATTGAGAGCTCTGCAGGGTACCTAACTCACCCAGAGGACTTAATGTCCTTCCCAGTATGAGTAAATTTTCCCCTGTTCATTGGTAGTATCTGTCCTACATCAAAAAAGTTCAGTGATATAATGGAAAAGCTTGATTTTGATTTTAGGCTTTCAGTCCCTCAATTTAACTGAGGGCCATTTCCCAGCCCCCACCTAAGAAGTTAACTTATAAAATTTCCACCAAGAATCAGCAGATGAAGTTGAATTGGTGAAGTTGAATCTGATAGAATCTTTCAGAGAATGAGTATGTTTCTGTTTGCCATAAGGGACATTTTATAAATGTCTATATTCCAAACATCTAAAGGAAATTTAGAGAAGGCATATATACTTTGTCCATTGTGTCATCTTTAGGGGGAGACATTTGAACCTGTAGGATGACTTTGAGTGGTTTGTTCTAACTCTCCTACCCAAAGTCCAGGTTGTGATGAGTTTTTTCCTGACCTTGATCTCTGAGTGTTGGTGGATTTTAGTTGTTCCTCATAAAGAGAGACTGAGGGTTTTGTTTCTACATCTTTCAAACAAAATGTTCTCTTAGTACTGACCATCTTTTTTAGAATTATTAGTTTTAAAAAATCCTGTCTCTTAGCTTTACCAACCACATCTTTTCAATCAGTGATGAAAACCAGAAGTAAATAAATGGGTGTGGAGTGAGAAGACCCCATGCTGCCACAAGCATTAGAAATTGTAAACTTTTATGCAGATTGTCATTCAATTAGTATTTGACTGATTGACAAACAAAATAAATTCAGAATCTGTGGGCTAGCAGGTACTATGATAGCTTTGAAAATTACCTGTGTGCATGGGTAAACATCTACAACTTTTAATGTGTGAAAGCACAGATTGTTTTCACTTTATTGAGTCATCCATTGAAACAGGTAATATGAAATCTGGAGTTCACTGTTCTGCTTTCTCTAGCTGCAGTTCCTCCTTATGCTGCTTACAGCCCTTTCACCTCCTCTCCTTTTCCTTTCCCCATCTGGCCTCTTCTTACCCAAACAAGAGTTTAGCCTCTTCTTACTGAAAGTAACTCCAGACTCATTAGTGTAGCTTTTTGAAGTAGTTTAACTTGATACAGGTCTCATTCATCTTTATATCTATCACTTCAGGTATTTCTCTATGAAGCACAGTTTTTTAATTAATTTATTTTTAATTGGAGGATAACAAGCGGTTTTAATTAAAATCAAGAAGGGAAATTGTAAATTGAAAAGAGATATTAGAAGATACTGAAGACAACAGCTCAGCACTTTCTAATGCCCCTTCACAATATCTTCTCATCTTTTTAGTAACTATTAGCAGTTTCATATGTTCTTGAAACATGCTAAGACTTCTTGGAAGGTACCAAGTACACTAAGGCTAAGGTGTAAATGAACAGCAGAGAGTTTAATCTGTTATCCCCCCCCTCATTTGCGTGTGTGCATAGACCTATTATGTTTTAACAGAAAGATGTTCTTGGTCCTGGAAACCAGATACTTGTTCCATCCACCATGCACATTTTGTGTACCTAGTGTTTCAGGCACATTTTATGTACCTAATGTTCTAGTTCCATTTGTTAGTTTCCTTAGTAGGTTGGTTTCTTGCTTATTTGGTGTGCATTTTCTCTGTTTTATTTACTTGTATTATTGTTAAAGTCTAAGGCAATACTGAATTGTAGCATAGCTCTGTTTGTCTCAAGTTAGAAATGGAAAGTAAAATGACATTAATAACATGCATATCCCTAGGAGATGTCTTTCCTGTCATTTACTAACATAAAATCATATTTTCTATGCTCAGACACTCAGTTATGTCTCTTTGCAACCCCATATACTGTAGCCTGCCAGGCTCCTCTGTGCATGAGATTCTCCTGGCAAAAATACTAGAGTGAGGTACCATTTCCTTCTCCAGAAGATCTTTCTGACCCAAGGATTGAAGCTGTGTCTCTTAGGTCTCCTTCATGGCAGGTAGATTCTTTACCACTAGTGCTACCTGGGAAGGCATAGCTACTGGGGACCCATATGCTTTCTATGATTGCCAATATGATATTTGTATCACTTTGGAAACTGCTTTTCTCAACGTTATCATAAACATTCTCCAGGATTTTTTGCAAGTAAATTTTAATGAATGAGTAATAACCTAGGTGAGTACATTTCAAAAAATTTTGACCATTCCCTGCTCTAAGAAATACATTTTACATTGTGTTTGGCAAACATACATAGATGCACATATGCATGTGTACACAGACATATTTATATAGAAATAAAGGTTTCAGGAAACAATACCTACCCTCACAAGTCAGTTCAGTTCAGTTGCTCAGTCCTATCTGACTCTGCGACCCCATGAACTGCAGAATACCAGGCCTCCGTGTCCATCACCAACTCCTGGAGTTTACCCAAACTCATGTCCATCAAGTTGGTGATGCCATCCAACCATCTCATCCTGGGTCATCCCCTTCTCCTGCCCTCAATCTTTCCCAGCATCAGGGTCTTTGCAAATGAGGCAGCTCTTCGCATCAGGTTGCCAAAGTATTGGCGTTTCAGCTTCAACATCAGTCCTTCCAATGAACACCCTATCTCCTTTAGGATGAACTGGTTGGATCTCCTTGAAGTCCAAGGGACTTTCAAGAGTCTTCTCCAACACCACAGTTCAAAAGCGTCAATTCTTTGGTGCTGAGCTTTCTTTATAATCCAGCTCTCACATCTATACATGACTACTGAAAAAACTGTAGCCTTCACTAGACAGACCTTTGTTGACAAAGTAATGTCTCTGCTTTTTAATATGCTGTCTAGGTTGGTCATAACTTTCCTTCCAAGGAGTACACGTCTTTTAATTTCATGGCTGCAATCACCATCTGCAGTGATTTTGGAGCCCCCCAAAATAAAGTCAGCCACTTTTTCCACTGTTTCCCCATCTATTTGACATAAAGTGTTGGGACCGGATGCCATAATCTTAGTTTTCTGAATGTTGAGCTTTAAGCCAACTTTTTCACTCTCCTCTTTCACTTTGATCAAGGGTGATGTAATCTAATATTTTCCATTCCATTTAACTCTGTTTTCTTTTTTATCCATTTCATTTAAAAAACAACTGCTAGCTTTGACCAAGTAAAATATTTTCATCATTCCCTGTAGATTGATATACTATCATTTACTCTCCTATTGTTGAGCATTTAGGTTATTTCTTCAAGTTTTTCCTTTTCTTTCCTGACCTTCCTTTCTTTTTTTTTCCTTTTCTTTTTATTATCACAGAACACAATACACCAAATAATTCATATATTTAGTAGTTTGCTTTTGCTGAATTATTGCCAAGAATGGAATCACTAGGGAAAAATATTTTTTAAAAGTATAGTCTTTATGTTTGTACTTTTATAGAGAACAAATTTTTAATGCCAGACAGTTCTGACAGGTGATTAGGAGATAGGTGGGTTAGAGAGGTCTTTATTTACAAATATCCATTAAGCACCTGTTAAGACCTGGGCACTATAGTGTTGTGGGGGAAGGGATCGGATCCAGCGGGCCTGAATTTTGTCATCTGCCAGTTTTGTCAGTTCTCTGATCTTCAGTGATAGCTACCTTTTTGTACTGTCGTGTGGAGTAACTAAGAGTATATCACTGCAAAATGTTATTGTTCCATTATTGCTGCCTGTGTTTCTAAGGCCAACTCTGTATAGCTCTCATAAGTAAAACTCTATTCTGCATTTAATCAAGAGGGGTGTCAGCAATTTCTTAATTGCTGCTCTTGGTAGGAGCTGGGTGACTTCTTACAGAGGGAGGCAGACAATCTGGCAAATCATAGCTCCTGGGTGTCTTAGTCCATGTCTCCAGAATGAGGGTGACCTCAGGTCAGATTTTAGTGACAATAGAGGCACTAGCTTCTGCTTCATGTCCCTGAAGCTCATTTTATCCCCATTGGGGTATTGACCTGAAGAGTTAACAGAAGGATGAACTTGAAAAGATAACAGAACAGAAACAGAAAACACCCCATAAAGCTCTCTAGGTAATTTTGTCCTTCCTTTCTAAATGGGTTAGGAGGGAAACAAATTTTTCTAACCACATTTTGCCTTTGTTCTAAATCATCATGAAAAAATACAGTTTATATATCTGATGATGTATCTTTATTGTTAAGGTCCTAATAGACATGGCTCATGTTTAGCTAGGACAAATCTTAATTTATTTCACCTCTTGGAGGGCTTTTGAGGCAAGTTTGACATCTACAGTTAGTCAAATAGATCTTTTTGCCTCAAATTAGGAAGCCCTCATTGGGAGGACAAATTAATATTCTTGAGTTCAACTAGAGTCAATTCCTGATTTCTCCTGGAATTGATTAGCTTGTAGATTATCCAACTTCTACTTTTCACCTCTCTTGCAAGCTGCTTAATCTGTTAATGACTTTACTCTTTATTTGTACTGAAAACTAAATTTTAAAGAAGGATACACTTTAGATAGTTGGAATTTTATATTTGTTAGATTATTTTCATAAAAATATAGCTGTAGGGCAGTTTTAGGTCATCAAGAAAACTGTGTTATGGTAGTGTACTGATAAATACATGTATATTTGTCCAAAGCCATAGAATGCACAATATCAGCAATGAGCCATTATGTAAGCTGTGAGTTTTAGGTGATTATGCTGTGTCAGTATAGATTCATCACTTGTAACAGATGTACCACTATGGTGGAGAATGTTGATGATGCATGGATATTGTGTGGATGGAGGGTTTGTGAGGGAAATCTCTGGATCTTCCTCTCAATTTTGCTGTGAATATAAAACTGCTCTTTTAAAAAGTCTTTTAAAAATGTAGCTATAGTAAAGATTGAAACTATTACCTACAATGAAGCATTTGTGAATTTCAGTTATCACCTGAAGGGTAGGTGTGAAGATTAAATGAGAGAAGGATTGCAAGATAGCTGATTTAGGGCCTGATAAGTGGTGCTATTTATATCTCCTAGTTGAAAAAAATAGAAATTTAGCTGCTGCAAACAGAAATATATTTGTCTTTGTTTCTTCTTTTCTTTATGACTGTTAAAATTTAAATTTGGCAGCCAATAGCACTGTACCTCAAAGTCAAGGTATCTAAACTCATTTTTCTTTAGGTCCAGCAATGCCACAAGAGCCCTAGAGATAGTTTTCTAAGGAGATTTATACAAGGAGAGTCATTGAAATATTGTGAAGCAAAAAGTCTGTCAGTAGAAGAACAGATAAGAAAATGTGACATATTCATATGAAGGATTGTTGCATAACTGTTAAATGACAGATCTATATATGTCAATATAAATAGATGTCCAAAATATAATTTTGGATGAAAATCTCAAGTTACCAAATTATGGAAAAAGTAAATATAACACATGAAATTTTAAAATTATGTCATTGTAAGTAATGATAATAGTATGAAAGTATAAAATAGTTTCTAAGGATATTTATATTAGTAACAAATTTATAATAGAGAGTTCTATGGGAAAGGAGGCTAGCAGAACAAAACTGGAGTGTGGAATGGAGGGTACTTCAGTTTATCTGTATTGTGTAATTTATTTTTAAATTACAAAAAAAGGCTTATAGTACTCCAAATAAACATATTCAGATGAAGAGACTGATTATCATGGTAACATAAAAACTCCTGATTCCTTTATTAGGGTCCTCATTTCTCTCAGTTTTCTCATTTTCTAGATTACCTGGGCTCAGAAATCTAAGAATAAATTCTGATATTTTTCTGTCTTATTATCTGCATCAATCTTTCATCCAGGTATGTTACTTCTTTTAGAATGTACCTCAGAATTAAACCTTTTCTTATGTTTTTAATATCACTGTTTTAATCCACAAGGTTATCACCTATAACAGTCAGGCTCCCTGCAGGAAACAGCTGGCATGCTTAAATTGGGTGATTGAGGAAAGTTTAATAAAGGGCCACTTCATTAATGTCTAAACATAGAAAAAGCAACAGGGGTTGGCATGGACTGGGAACATGAAAATCATATATCATACCACCTAACCTAAAAGGTTGAATGAGTAAACCATTACAGTAAGAGAGTGAGAGCACCAGCAAGAAGAAGAGAGAGGGAGGAAGGCAGGAACGGAAAGAGGAAGGGAAGGGGAGAGAGAGACAGATTGGTTGATTAATCAATTGATCAATTGGTCAGGAATTATCAGGAGTCTTCTCCCTGTAGTAGAGCACACAGCCAGCCTGAGGGGATACATAAATAAGGTGTGTGGGAAACACAGGCCCTGACTTTTCTGATTCCCTGTCCTTGCATTTTTCTGGATAAGCTTAGTGGGAAGTAACAGAGCAGGTGCATTGTTGCAGTTCCCCCAGGTCAGCAGCTGGGTGCAGGGCAGGGTGTAGGACAGTGCGGAGTGGATCTGGAAGGCTCCACAGGAACACCCAGAATCCTTGCGCGTCTTTTCATCTCTAGGTTTTTGACAACATAAATGTAGAGTGTATAGGCAAAAGCTTATCAGCCAAGGTAAACATTGCTATCAGGTAAATTCTGTGTTATCACCAAGATGAAAAATGTGTGAGGGGATTGAAGGGTTTATTTTTACTTTTCTGGGTTTTCTAAGCACTGGATGTTGACCCTTACATTAGCTACTTCCTAACTGTGTGATTGTGAAGTTGCTCAGTCGTGTCCGACTCTTTGAAACCCCATGGACTGTAGCCTACCATGCTCCTCCATCCATGGGATTTTCCAGGCAAGAGTATTGGAGTGGGTTGCCATTTCCCTCTCCAGGGGATCTTCCCGACCCAGGGATTTGAACCCGGGTCTCCTGCATTGTTGGCAGACGCTTTATTGTCTGAGCCACCAGGAATGTGGCTTAAAGCTCAACATTCAGAAAACTCAGCCCAGGTTTGATGCATGGCCCAGGTTTGATGTATGATACAGGGTGCTCAGGGCTGGTTCACTGGGATGACCCAGAGGGATGGAATCAGGAGGGAGGTGGGAGGGGGGTTCTGGCAGGGGAACACATGTATACCGATGGCGAATTCATGTCAATGTATGGCAAAACCAACACAATAATGTAAAGAAAAAAATAAATATTAAAAAAAAAGAAAACTAAGATCATGGCATCTGATCCCACCACTTCATGGCAAATAGATGGGGAAATAGTGACAGACTTTATTTTTGGGGGCTCCAAAATCACAGCAGATGGTGATTGCGGCCATAAAATTAAAAGACACTTGCTCCTTGGAAGAAAAATATGACCAACCTAGACAGCATATTAAAAAGCAGAGACATTTATTTTGCCAACAAAGGTCCATCTAGTCAAGGCTATGGTTTTTCCAGTAGTCATGTATGGATGTGAGAATTGGACTATAAAGAAAGCTGAGCACTGAAGAATTGAAGCTTTTGAGCTGTGGTGTTCGATTAGACTCTTGAGAGTCCCTTGGACTTCAGGGAAATCCGACCAGTCCATCTTAAAGTAAATGAGTCCTGAATATTCATTGGAAGGACTGATGTTGAAGCTAAAACTCCAATACTTTGTCCACGTGAAGCAAAGAACTAACTCATTGGAAAAGACCTTGATGCTGGGAAACATTGAGGGCAGGAGGAGAAGGGGATGACAGAGGATGGGATGGTTGGATGGCATCACCAACTCAGTGTACATGAGTTTGATTAAACTATGGGAGTTGGTGATGGACAGGGAGACCTGGTGTGCAGCAGTCCATGGGGTTGCAAAGAGTCAGACATGACTGAGTGAATAAACTGAACTGAACTGAACTGAGTGGTCTTGAACAAGATGATTAAGTATCTCTGTTTCAGTTTTCTTATCTGTGGAGTGGATATAATCACAGTGGCTTTTCTATGGATTTGGCTCAATAGTTTATATTTAGCTCCTAGCACAGGGCCCAATACATAACCAGTGTACCCAGTAAATATTAGGATTTATCCTCTACTGTGATGAAAACTATTCTCCAAGCACAAGAAAGTCAAGCTGCAATCATGGTCATGTTATTCAGATCAGAAGTCACTAATTACTAACGGTCAATACAGAAAGTGAGGAGGAGCATTCTCGGATAGAATTCTAGGGCATTCTATCCTCTTTCATTTTTGTTTATCCAATTCTCCACTTCAAGTTCTAGCCCTCAAAGCACCTTTTTATAATATAAAGCATTATCTGAGTTCTGCACACCCTCAGACCATCATCTTTGAATCTATAGCATTCCTTTCAGAAACCAAATACTAGATTGTGTGGTTATAGACGGGTTTCCTGATGCACACAAAGATATATTTTTATCAACCCAGTTAGATCAGAAGCTTTTGGAATGTAGACAAAATTGTTTTTAAAAAATTTGTAGAAGCCTCATGAATCTATCTTTCCTTCCTCCTACCCTCTCTTCCTCTCTCACTACTTCTCTTCCTTGTTTCCTTCTCTACTCCTTTGTTCATCCTATCAATTAAGCTATATTAATTTATTCAGGACCCACCAGGTACTATGCTTTTGCTACAGGGATGTACCATGGAAAAAACATACACTCTGTCTTTATAGAGCCTAAGATGTAATTAAGAACAGTGAAACAGTGAAAGTCACTCAGTCGTATCTGACTCTTTGCAACCCTACGAATTGTAGCCTGCCAGGCTCCTCTCTCCATGGAATTCTCCAGGCCAAAATACTGGAGTGGGTAGCTGTTCCCTTCTCCAGGGGATCTTACCAACCCAGGGATTAAACCCAAGTCTCCTGCATTGCAGGCTGATTCTTTACTGTCTGAGCCACCAGGGAAGCCCAAGAGAACTGGAGTGGGTAGCCTATCTCTTCTCCAGGGGATCTTCCCCTCCCATGGATCAAACCAGGGTCTCCTGCATTCCAGACAGATTCTTTACTGGATAAGCTACCCGGGAAGTCCTTAAGGAGATGAATATATATACGGCAAATGAATATAGTAACTGTAGTCATAATTGTTCCATGTGTAATAGTATACAATGTAGAAAATAGTAAGCATTTTTAGAAAATCACAGTAAATATTTAAACTATAGAAAGGTAAGCTTTGAAAAATAGGGATGACCTCAGTAAGAAAAGAGTTGATTAATGTCCAGAAATTAAGGGGATACCCTCACTGCTAGCTCAGTGGAGAATGAACCATAATGGCAAATTAAGGCTGGACTATACCATTCCTGCTGCGAAGTTTCTGAAATATTTGCTACAGTAATTTAGCCTGGTAAAGATTCTGCCTGTCAGTTCAGGAGACATGGGAGATGCGTGTTCAATTCCTCGGTCGGAAAGATCCCCTGGAGAAGGAAATGGCACTCCAGTATTCTTGCCTGCAAAATCCCATGGACAGAGGTGCCTATCAGGCTACATTCCATAGGGTCTCAAGGAGTCAGACACAAATGAGCATGCAGTGGCTACACTGCAGAGAGGCTTGAATTACAGCCCAGGGTTTCTCTTTGGCATAGACCTGTTGATCAAACTTTCCAGATGAACATCTTCTAGTATTATGATGGTTCTAACCATGATTATTGATGTTTCTGACTAACTCCTGGTTTTTCACAGTCAAGTTTGGAATGATGAATTGGTACCAGTGGATGTCTTCATATGGGTTTGATGATGTTAAGAAGCATAGCCCAGAAAATATTTTTTGTAAATATCACATTCTGGTCTTTTCTGGTGGCTCAGATGGTAAAGAAACTGCCTTCAATGCAGGAAGTATGGATTCGATTCCTGGGTTGGGAAGATCCCCTGGAGAAGGAAATGGCAATTCACTCCAGTATACTTGCCTGGAGAATTCCATGGTCAGAGGAGCCTGGCGGGCCATGGTCCGTGGGGTCACAAAGAATTGGAGACGACTGAGCGACTAAAACACACACATATCACATTTTAAGTAAACCTCACATTCTCTGCCTCTTTCTGAAAAAAAAAATCTATAGCAGAATCTGTGGACATAAAAGGACAGGAGGGGGCCACATGGCTGTGTGCTGCAAGTGATTATATAATAATTATAACTTGAAAAAAAATTATCTAGATCTCTACTATGAAATGAAATCAGAGAACAGAGGAGAAAACAGAGATAATTGACTTGTTAGATAAACCCCTGGAGACCTTCTCCAATTATAGCATGTAATATGCAACATAAAATATGTATGCAACCATGGAGGAAGAGAAGGCACTTTGTGCTGTTGGCTGCCTCTTATTAAGTAATTTGTTAGGTAATGCCTATTAATGATATTAATATCTGGTATTTCTAGAATATCTAATATTCATTGTTAGCCAACATATGCACTGTTAGCTCACAATATGCACTGTTAGCCAACATATATAATAGCACTGTTTACACACAAGATAGTTTTTAATTAATTATTGAGACAGGGCAACTTGAAGTTGGTTGAGAAATGAGGGGAAAGAGAACAACATGAGCCAACTCTTTAGAGAAATTTGGCTGTGAAAAGAAGATGGAAAAGGAGTAGAAGGAGGAAATTGCAAGTGAAATTGTGTAAGATACTCTTTCTTCCACTTTTTGCCTGGGAAAACAGTTGCACAGGGAGTTTATATGACCCAACCAATATCTAACATAGTTGGTAACAGAATTTCAAGCCCATGTACTGGCTTCTAGGGCAGTAGATCATCTTTAGCCAGCTGACACCATTCCCTCAATTCAGGAAAGCATGGAAACTCAGAATCCATTTTGGACTTCTGAAAGAAGGTTCTGGAACCTTCTGAAGAAGGTTGTAGAACAAGGTGAGGTTGTTCCTAGGTGCCATGAATCAGAGTGAGGTCAGGGTGAAGTCATTTTCATTCTTAGTTTTGTTTGATAATCCCTGGAGGAATGTTCTAACCTTAGTAGGCCTTCAGTAAATAACAACAACAAAACAACCATTTATTGGTCCCTTGCCTAATCTCAAGTTTTATACACATCATCTTCAAAACAATGCTGTGAAATATATAATGTTATTATCTCTGTTTAAACAATAAAGATGTTTAAACCCAGAAAAATAAAGTAACCAAGTATATACTGCTAGTAAAGTTGAGTTTAGTCTTTGGATCCAAAGCCCAGATATCAACTACCACTACTTGTTATTGTATCTTGCTGGGGTGGGAGTGAAGAAGTGTATAGTAAGTGGGTAGTTTAAAGTCCACAACAATCTGTTTTCATCCAGCTCCTGACCTGGAAGCAAAGTAGTTTCTCCTCAAGTTATATTAACTGGGCATTCTATCAGGGCAGATTTTGATCTTTTCTTATGTCATCTCATGACCCATGGAGAATAGGCTTGATTTTGTTTTTGTTAAAGACTTCAGTGGTGAAAATCTGTTTCTCTTTCACAAATGGTTAAAAAAAAAATCCACTTTCTAAAGATCTAGTACATCAGATGTGACGGGCATGCTACAAATCTGCTTAATGAGTCTTGAATGTGAACAGTGTATTGGCATATTTAAGACAAATTGCAATTGTCAGAAATTCCTTTGTGGCTTCCTCTGAGGCCTATGAGCAGAGGTACATTAACTCTATGGTTCTCTGGCAGTTTTAACTTTTACATTTTTTCTTTGGCTTTGAAACCATGAAGAATAAATTAGATGCAGAATGCTTTTGAATGGATGAAGGAAAAATTGTGAAGGTCTCAAAATACTGTACGAACATTTAGCTAACATGATCATGCAATTGTTAGGGGATAAAGATACTGTGCATAAAAATATGAAGATATTTATTACAGAAAAAATAGTGTGCATTTGGAGTTCCAAAAGTCTCTCAGAGGAAACAGCTTCCTTTTCTTCTGAGAGCCATGAATCATTGCCATACAAAGGATATTTCTTGTATCTGGAGAGAGAAGGATACAGAGAAATACATGTAGGAGTTCTCTTTGAAATGAAATAGAGAATTAAAAAACAAAACATAGGTGGAACAAAGAAATAGATTTTCAGGTTCTGCTGCATTTTATTATATAATGATGTGTGTCCATATATGTCTATACCCTTGAAATGTGTATTATGTTGGCCCTTAATCTACCTTATTAGAGACATCAACTACTCAGAAGCAAGTATGCTTTTAAAGTATTAGCGCATTCTGCCATTCTTTTGCCCCTCTGAAGACGTCTCCAAGAAAGGCCTGAGTAAGTTAAATCCCTCCCCTTAGCACCTGCAGTGAGCAGTACTGCTGTGGGACCCTTAGTTTCCATCTGATGCCCTCCCACCGAGCTGTTCTGATATTCTCTTCTCTGTGAACTTTAGCATTAAAGATGAAAGCAGTGTGAAACAATTTTGGAGAAAGGAAGCTTTGTAGTCTCAACCCCAAGGGTAAGGTAAATTATTCTTCTAGGCACTTTGGCAGAGGCACTGTTTTG
This sequence comes from Antilocapra americana, assembly GCA_007570785.1. Classification (NCBI taxonomy): domain Eukaryota; kingdom Metazoa; phylum Chordata; class Mammalia; order Artiodactyla; family Antilocapridae; genus Antilocapra; species Antilocapra americana. The sequence goes on from ML660201.1 coordinate 19,564,443, forward strand.
AAAGGCAAGAGGCCAGAGAAGGCCTGAAAAATCATGGCCATTGTTTCTGACAGCTTTTGGGGTGTTGATCAGGTTAAGCAAGACCAGCAGGCTGCATTTTGAGTGAGCTCTGAAAATTCTTGGGAGCATGTCTCTCTTTGTGTATGCCACACCAGCCCCTGGTCCTTGGCTGCTGTCAGTCTGATGGATAGCTGGAGCTAGAGCTTTAGGTGCAAGGACAGCTGGAGGTGGGAAAGGGTGACACTCTTGAGAGAACTCTGGTTAATCTAAGGCTATGCTTCTTGAACAGAGTACTCAGAAGTTTTGAAAACCACATGATAAATGTATATTTTCCTTGAGGGTCAATTTTACTAGACAATTAGAGGTGCAAATCAATTTTTTGATATTAAAAGGAAAAACACAGATGTGAATTAGAAGGCAAACATTGCATAAAACTTTAATAAAACCAGAGATTATAAGGAAACAATAAGATTATAGTAGGCTGGATTCTGATCACCTCCTCCCCACCCAATCCCAGGGAACACTCTCAGTTCAATTCAGTTCAGTCACTCAGTTGTGTCCAACTCTTTGTGACCCCATGCACTGCAGCACGCCAGACCTCCCTGTCTATCACCAACTTCGGGAGTTTACCCAAACTCATGTGCATTGAGTCGAAGATGCCATCCAACCATCTGATCCTCTGTCATCCCCTTCTCCTCCCGCCTACAATCTTTCCCTGCATCAGTATCTTTGCCAGTGAGTCAGTTCTTTGCATCACGTGGACAAAGTATTGGAGTTTCAGCTTCAACATCAGTCCTTCCAGTGAAAATTCAGGACTGATTTCCTTTAGGATGGACTGGTTGGATCAGTCCAAGGGACTCTCAAGAGTCTTCTCCAACAGCACAGCTCAAAAGCATCAATTCTTCAGTGCTCAGCTTTCTTTATAGTCCAACTCTCACATCCATACATGACTACTGGAATAACCATAGCCTTGACTAGACGGACCTTTGTTGGCAAAGTAATGTCTCTGCTTTTCAATATGCTATTTAGGTTGGTCATAACCTTCCTTCCAATGAGTAAGTGTTTTTTAATTTCATGACTGCACTCACCATCTGCAGCGATTTTGGAGCCCAAGAAAATAAAGTCTGCCACTGTTTCCACTGTTTTCCCAATCTATTTGCATGAAGCGATGGGACTGTATGCCATGATCTTAGTTTTCTGAATGTTGAGCTTTAAGCCAACTTTTTCTCTCTGCTCTTCTCTTTCACTTTCATCAAGAAGCTCTTTAGTTCTTCTCTTTCTGCCATAAGGGTGGTGTCATCTGCATATCTGAGGTTACTGATATTTCTCCTGGCAATCTTGATTCCAGCTTGTGCTTCATCCAGTCCAGCATTTCTCATGATGTACTCTGCATATAAGTTAAATAAGCAGAGAGAAACAGGTCAGGTGGTCTGGTATTCCCATCTCTTTCAGAATTTTCCACAGTTTGCTGTGATCCACACAGTCAAAGGCTTTGGCATAGTCAATAAAGAATAAATAGAGGTTTTTCTGGAACTTGCTTGCTTTTTCGATAAACACTCTAGTCTCCTTTTAAGGGCCCCTTTGTTGAGCATCTTTGAGCAGTTAGATACAGGTGAATCCAGAAAAGATAAAAGACTTCATGTTGTTTAAACTGAAAGCTTTAAAATAAAATTTGAGGTTGAAACTCATCAGTTTACAGGCTGATTTTGACACACAGATTAAATTTGACCAACAGATGTATGTAGTTTGACCCATGAAGTGTTAATTTTTCAGTTGGTTGCTAGAATTTGTAAAGCAAATTCCTCATAATAATCTGGTTTCTCTTAAAAAAAAAAAAGAGGAAGGTTTGACAACACCCAGCATGGTCTCTTACATGGCGATACTCAACTAGAGCTCAGTAGTGCTACTCTCTTCAAACAGTATGATTTTGGCCCACCCTCTTCCCACCCAGCCCAGTTCTTTAACTGCTATCTGTCTGATGTCTTTAGACATTTCTGTCTGTGACCCATTCTTTAGTGATGATACCCCTGAGTTTTTTCTCATGGCCTTATCTTTATAGAATTCATCTTTCCTTCTCATTTTGGTCTTGTGCCCTGCTATAGACATGGTTGTCATGGTAATCTATAGAGTTCAATTCCTTTACATTCAGAGAACTAGTCCTTACATCAGTTCAGTTCAGGCACTTAGTCATGCTCGACTCTCTGCGACCTCTGACTTAAGTACAGATATTAAATGTCTGGAGATAACTTGCTGTGTGCCGGGGCAGTATGAAGACTGAGCTTGTAAGCTGGTGTTTGATACTTTGATAGGGACCTCCAAAAACCCCATGTCCATGTTTCACTAAATTTTCACTAGGTGAATATAACTTTTATGTTGTTATGTTTATTTTAAAATTTAATATGAAAGAGGCATGTGTCAATTTTGGTATAGAGGAGAAAGTGTGGAGAACTTGGTTGCTCGTCAGCTATAGTGTTGGAGAAAGACACTTAAGGGATTAAGGTTCTTGGGTTATAAGCCCAACTCTGTACTTATTGTACATTGTCAGGTGTGATGACTAAGTTCGTGATACTTGACTTCGTCTTCTGATGTGGATTATATCACCTGCCTGTTCTATCTCACAACCTCCCTGAGAATCCAATGTAATGATACAAATAAATCAGCCTAGAAGACCATAAAAACTTCACAAATTTTGTCATCATGTTCATATGAAATCCTCAAATGGTGGATTATAACTTGGTAATTCTCACTGATCAATGTAATCCCCACTATTTAGTTATATTTCCTGATGGTGATGTAGTTTCCATTTTTAAAGACCAAAGAAAAAATTCAGTTACAACAAGATATAGCTTTATTGGCCAAGTAAGGTCTTAAAATGATAAAAGAGTATCTTGCTATCCTTTTTTCAATGAATTACCAGAGTTTTTTACCACAACTTCCAAACAAGAAATGATAAAGTTATATAAAAATGCATTTGATTTTTATAGGTTTGGGGGTCTCTGAGACCCAGCTTTATATTCATTATTTGCTAACGCCATTTTTCTTTCATACTCTGTGAATTTGCGAGGGTCTTTTTCCTTTCAGGCAGTCAGAAATATGAATTTGTTTTATATTAATCTGCCTGTGGTAGCAGGTATAACAGTCTCTTGTAGCAGACATGCTGCTGGTCATATCTTCTTTTACCTTTTATAAAAATTTTAGTGTTTCTTGTTGGTGGCAAAAACATCAGTGTTTCTCCTTGAACAATTCTGAACAAGTCATTGATGTTTTCTGGCTTAGCTCTTAAATCTTGTGTGGTGTGGGTTACAAAGAAAAGAGACATTAAGAATTCTATCATCAATCTCATTCTTCAGAGCTTTCAAAAGAAAACTTTTAAAGGCACTAGATTTTCTGCAGCTAAGGAGGCTTCTGGCATTTACATTCATAGAGATGGTTTGCACAGGAATCCTTTTTAAGAAGAAAGCAGAACACCATTTATTCTGTTACTTACAGTGTCCCATGGTCAGCATTTTAAAAGCCATTTTAAATCTTGAAAGCTAGAGTGTAGGGCCTGTGGGTACACTTTACCCTGTGAAAAGTGAAAGTCGCTCAGTCACGTCTGGCTCTTTGTGACCCCACGGACTATATAGTCCATAGAATTCTCCAGGCCAGAATACTGGAATGGGTAGCCTTTCCCTTCTCCAGGAGATCTTCCCAACCCAGGGATCAAACCCAGGTCTCCCGCATTGCAGGTGGATTATTTACCAACTGAGCTATCAGGGAAGCCCTTGTACTTTAAAAGTATTTTCTTTTTTTTAAAATTTATTTTAGTTGGAGGCTAATTACTTTACAATATTGTAGTCATTTTGCCATACATTGACATGAATCAGCCATGGGTGTACATGTGTTCCCCATCCTGAAACCCCTCCCACCTCCCTCTCCATCCCATCCCTCTGGGTCATCCCAGTGCACCAGCCTTGAGCACCCTGTATCAGGCATCGAACCTGGACTGGCGATCTGTTTCACATATGATAATATACATGTTTCAATGCTATTTTCTTAAATCGTATCACCCTCGTCTTCTCCCACAGAGTCCAAAAGGCTGTTCCCTGTGTCCCTATTGCTGTCTCGTATATAGGGTCATCGTTACCATCTTTCTAAATTCCATATACATGCGTTAGTATACTGTATTAGTGTTTCTCTTTCTAGTTTACTTCACTCTGTATAATAGGCTCCAGTTTCATCCACCTCATTAGAACTGATTCAAATGTATTCTTTTTAATGGCTGAGTAATATTCTGTTGTGTATATTTAGCACAGCTTTCTTATCCATTCATCTGCCAATGGACATCTAGGTTGCCTCCATGTCCTGGCATTTATAAACAGTGCTAGGATGAACATTGAGGTACACGTGTCTCTTTCAGTTCTGGTTTCCTCGGTGTGTATGCCCAGCAGTGGGATTGCTGGGTCATAATGGCAATTCTATTTCCAGTTTTTTAAGGAATTCCACACTGTTCTTCATAAGGGCTTTATTAGTTTGCATTCCCACCAACAGTGTAAGAGGGTTCCCTTTTTTCCACACCCTCTCCAGCATTTATTGCTTATAGACTTTTGGATAGCAGCCATTCTGACTGGCGTGAAATGGTACCTTATTGTGGTTTTGATTTGCATTACTCTGATAATGAGTGATGCTGAGCATCTTTTCATGTCTTAGCCATCTGTATGTCTTCTTTGGAGAAATGTCTGTTTAGTTCTTTGGCCCATTTTTTGATTGGGTCATTTATTTTTCTGGAATTGAGCTGCAGGAGTTGCTCGTATATTTTTGAGATTAATTATTTGTCAGTTGCTTCGTTTGCTGTTATTTTCTCTCATTCTGAAGGCTGTCTTTTCACCTTGCTTATAGTTTCTTTTATTGTGCAAAAGCTTCTAAGTTTAATTAGGTCCCATTCATTTATTTTTGCTTTTATTTCCATTACTCTGGGAGGTGGGTCATAGAGGATCCTGCTGTGATTTAAGTCGGAGAAGGTTTTGCCTATGTTTTCCTTCAGGAGTTTTATCGTTTCTGGTCTTATATTTATATATTTAATCCATTTTGAGTTTATTTTTGTGTATGGTGTTAGAAAGTGTTCTGCTTTCATTCTTTTACAAGTGGCTGTCCAGTTTTCCCAGCACCACTTGTTAAAAAGATTGTCTTTTCTCCATTGTATATTCTTGCCTCCTTTGTCAAAGATAAGGTGACCATAGGTGTGTGGATTTATCTCTGGGATTTCCATTGTATTCCATTGATCAATATTTTTGTCTTTGTGCCAGTACAATATTGTCTTGATGACTGTAGCTTTGTAGTAGAGCCTGAAGTCAGGCAGGTTGATTCTTCCAGTTCCATTCTTCTTTCTCAAGATTGCTTTGGCTATTTGAGGTTTTTTTGTATTTCCATACAAATTGTGAACTTATTTGTTCTAGTTCTGTGAAAAAGACCATTGGTAGCTTGACAGGGATTGCATTGAATCTACAGATTGCTTTGGGTCCTATACACATTTTCACTGTATTGATTCTTTCGATCCATGAAGATGGTATATTTCTCCATCTATTTGTGTCCACTTTGATTTCTTTCATCAGTGTTTAATATTTTTCTATATATAGGTCTTTTGTTTCTTTTTTTTTTTAGTGTCTACTGTTTTATTTAATATCAAGCAGTCTCTTTTCACTTCTCCTTTTACTTTTTTTTGGGGGGGGTTTATTTTATTTATTTTTTTATTGGTTTTGCCATACAATGACATGATACCGCCATGGGTTTACATATGCTCCCCCTCCAGAACGCCCCTCCCTCCTCCCTCCCTATTCCCTCCCTGTGGGAAATCTCGGTGCACCAGCCCTGAGCATCAATCCTGGGCTGGCGATTGATTTCACATATGATAATTAACATGTTTCAATGCCATTCTTACATTGTAGATGACATAGAATTACCTTAGACTCTCATATTTAGAAATACCTTACTTAGGATCAGTACCCCCTTCAGTGTTTATTTCTTTCTTTCAACATTTCTGCTCTTTGGTCATATTGTCCTGTGTTTCTTGAAATATGTTCTGTAGAACACTGGTTCCATAAGATGCTTCCTCAAAGTTGGGTTCAGTGATGAAATCAGAGTTAACATGGTTTGGAATCAGCTTCCATTTTGTTCTCATTCTGTTGAACATAGTTCTCTACTCTCCTTATGATCATTGGTGACCAGAGGTGAGTAGATGACTTTAGGACCAAAGCATAGTTATTACAGCCTTAGGTTTGGAAAGTATATTGTTAGCAGGCTTTTGACTTCACTGTTTAAGCTTCTTATTGACACTGATTATGAGCACAGACTGGAGCCCATTCACCACGATGAGGGTAACCATGTAATGTATCATCTAAACTAAAATACTTTACAGAGTCAGCAGAAGGGCAAAACTAATACTTATGCTTGACAAAAAGCATAATTGGGACAGTGCTGGGTAAATTGGGACATATGGTTACCCTGATTTGATGAACTTGCTTTGTCTTCAAAGCCTAACTCACATCCTAACCTCTCCATAAAGACTTTTCTAGTTTCCCCAGTTGAAGGTAATTTTTCACTACACTGAAATCCCTCTTTTATTACATTTATAATTTTCTAAAGAATTTGAAAAAGAATAGACACATATATATGTATAGTGGAATCACTTTGCTGTACACCTGAAACTAACACAACACTGTTAATCAATCATGCTCCAAACAAAAAACAAAACAAAACAAAACAAAAACTAGAAAAATATATGTGTCACTTTCTACCTTGTCTTAATAGCTACTAAGGTACATTTCATGTCTCTTCTATCTGTATTTACCCCATTTTGCTATCTCCAATTTATTAGTATATAGTTTTATATACTGTCCTAATTTATTAGTATATAGTTTTGAGTGAGTGATAGAATAGATGAATAAATGAGTTTAATACCAAAAGTCTTATAGCCTTCTCTATTGTTATCTTTCTTCCTCTTAAAATAAATGGTGTATAGTCAGTGTATTTCACTATCACACATCCCTCATGAACTTTATTTTATCTAGTCTATTTTGACTCTCTTATTTATTTGCTATATCCAGATCTATGTAGGCATCCCTTGGGTTTGCTTTTCTTCATTCCCACTATCAACATCCAGGTCCAGGGCTTTATTGTATTATTCTTGGATGTATGCTGCAGCTTCCTAGCTAGTTATTTTGTTTTGAATTTCTTTTGAATTCCTATTTTGGACATACAACAGCCTAATCTACCTAAAATAGAATTTTGGTATTTACCCCCTATTTTAGAACTAAGAATCCTTTCCAATAGCCCATAAACTAAAATTCATACTCAAACTGGCATTTAAAGCCCTTCATTAACTGGGTGTAATTTACAGATTCAACTTTGCCTTTGGAATTTTTGATTCCTCTTTTTAGAATTCTTAGTCCTCATCATCTGATTCCTTTGCTTAAAAAAAGTTCAAATCTGGTTCTCTATCAATTTTCTAGCCTTGTACCTTGCTGTTTTCTCCATGCCCTGAGTGCTATTCACCACTAAACTATTTGCAATTCTCACATCATTTGAATATCTATGCCTTTGCAAATGATATTTATTCTGTCTAGAGAAGTTTCTCTCTTATGACATATATTCCTATTCATTTTGTTAGACTTATAAATAATCATTACCCTCTTTGTAGTCTTTTTTCCTCATCCTTCTTTACTCTCCAACCATTGTTAGTCACCCATTCTCTGTACTTCTATATTTGTAGCTGTAGTACATATATCACAGTGAATTATTGACTAGTCTGTCTCATTTTCAGATTGAGAGTTTTTTGAGGTCAAGGGCGTAGTTTCACTTTACATATTTGTATCTCTTGGGCCTAAGGGTGACAACTGAGCAACTAACACAACAAAAGTGACTAGTACTCAATAAGTTATCAGCAAATATTAATTACAAATTGACTAGTACTCAATAAGTTATCAGCAAATATTAATTTATAGTGACATCAATATGGCTAACATTTATTGCGGACAAGGCAATGGCACCCCACTCCAGTACTCTTGCCTGGAAAATCCCATGGAACGAGGAACCTGGTAGGCTACAGTCCATGGGATCGCTACAAGTCTGACACGACTGAGCGACTTCACTTTCACTTTTCACTTTCATGCATTGGAGGAGGAAATGGCAACCCACTCCAATATTCTTGCCTGGAGAATCCTGGGGACGGGGGAGCCTGGTGGGCTTCCGTCTGTGGGGTTGCACAGAGTCAGACACGACTGAAGCTACTTAGCAGCAGCAGCAGCAGCAGCAACAACATTGACTGCGAACTTGCTTTGTCCTAGGTATTACCTTGTATAACTTCATATAATTTAATCCTCATTCCAACCTTCCAAGATAAGCCTTTTTAATATGGCCATTTTACACATGAGGAAATTTTGAGGTTCAAAGAGGTTAAGTAATTTACCTAAGGACAAAAAGCTACATGGCAAAACAAGGCTCAGAAGTCAGGCTATCACACTGCACAGCTCATGATTTTAAACACTGCACACATTTATTCATTTCTGTCTCTAAACATTGGCATGATTGTGGAAAAACTTCCTCCCCAATTTTTTCTTTTCTTTTTTTTTTTGTCAAATTTAAGGCACAGGTCAAAATCTAATTCCTACTCATTCCTTCCTTGACTGTATCAGCCTTACTTTCTTGTATTATTTGGCCATAGGTGGGGAAGATCCCCTGGAGAAGGAAATGGCACCCCACTCCAGTACTCTTGCCTGGAAAATCCCATGGACAGAGGAGCCTGGTAGGCTACAATCCATGGGCTCGCAAAGAGTCGGGCATGACTGAGCGACTTCACTTTCTTTCACTAAGTTCAGAACTTTAACATGAATGGCTTGTCATGTATAATTAAAAAATGCATTTCTTGATTATTTCTGGACTTGAATTGTGATCTTTATTTAAACGACACTCTACTCCCAGCCCTCCATTGTTGTTCCCACAGACTATAGCCTGCCAGGCTCCTCTGTCCATGAGATTTCCTAGGCAAGAATACCAGAGGGGGTCGCCATTTCCTTCTCCAGGTGATCTTCCTGACTCAGGGACTGAACTCATATTTCCTTCTCTGGCAAGTGGATTCTTTACCACTGAGCCACCAGGGAAGCCTCTGTCAGCCTCCTGCAACACATACTTTTTATAGTTATGGATACTAAATAGCACTTAGCTAAAAATTATTGATTTAATACCAATGTAGATTTGTTTTCTCCTCGACCTCTGTGGTAGGAAAGGAATCTGACAGGGTTGGAGGTAGGCTAGGAATCTGATAGCATTAAACAATTTGAGAACTTATCCTTGTCAAATTCTCTTCATGTATTATTAACAATGAGGAAACATAAACAAAAGTAGGCTTGGCAGATCGAAACAGTGATCTAACCAACAACATAAACTTTCTGTTCTTGAACGACTCCTTGGAGGTCATGAAATTCACTTCCCTCTGAAAGCAGACTGGGAACTGAGGGGACCCAATGTTGCCACCTGCAGTGCTCACAATCCCCTGGCCTATATAGCAGAGCCTGCCTGGCCAGTGAACTTGGACCTCCTGGTTATTTCAGGTCATGTGTTCTGCTATGAAAAGAAGCATCTGTGAGTGAACATATAAAGGGTCAAATGCAAGTACATTTCACTGAAGAGTGTTCCAGAATAGAACCTTAACCCTGTGTGGAATTGTTTTTCTAGATGCCACAGGGTTTCAAAGGAGACTATGACAGTGAGCTATAGAGCAGGACAAGTAGCCAAGCAGCCCTAAGGAAGGTTTAAAGAATTGATTGTTGATGGTTGGTCTGTGCCACATGTCAGGCCAAGGACATGCAGCTGGCCAGGGTACCAGGGCAGGGTTTTCCAGTCTCTTTCTTTACTCTGTGCTGACTTGGCCTTTCAGAAGAAGAGGTAATGACTACATGACAGAGAGATTAAATGTATTTCCTCTGTCCTTTGAAGGGTCTAAGACTTACTTACTCATCTCCTAAAGATGTTTTTTTCTTAAAAAATTACATGCTCAAAAATATGGCTGAAATGAGATTGGAACATTCAGAGTAATGTTTGCAGTAGGCTGTGATGTTTCTGTCTTTGTGAGTAAACGATGGTCCCAAAGGGCCTCCTACATGACCATTATTACCAGTGAATACATTGCACAAACTGGTCTATCCAAGCTGCCAAGTGTGGCAGAATTATTATTTTTTTCTTTTAGATTCTGGTAAATGCTGCTTAATTTCAATAAGAATGAATTTTTGTTCAAGTGACAAAGGGCTATTATCCTATCGAGGTTGTTTTAAATCCTGCAACAGGTTCTTTTGTCAACAGCATAACACCTTGTAATAGTTTAAATTAGTACTCAATTTGAGTACAGGTAGAAAAAGAAATCTTTTGAAGGAAGGTGGAAGCCAAAGACAGAAAGCAGTGATGAATTTTTAAAGGTGCATTTCGTTCCTTATATACTTTCATGCACATATACACAGCTTTTAGAAAATTCATTCAATCTAATATTCATTAAGCCATTAGCATGTTTATAAAACACATGTTATGTGAGATAAAAGGAACTTAAAATTTTTAGGGAAGATACTGCATGTATATGAATTACATATTAATCGTTATTTTAGTAATTTAACAAGTATTAATAGAGCAACTACTATGGCCAGGCATATGCTCATGATGGGAATACATGATGAAATCATATGTGGTCACTAGATTCATGGAACTTAAAATTTAGTCAGGGAGACATTTCCACATCAAGTGTTCCTGTAGACAAATGTGTAACTACAGCTGATAACTGCTCTAAAGGAAAATGACATCGTTTCATGAGTATGTGTAACAAAGGAACCAGTCCAAGATAATAGGAATGGTAAGGGAATGAAAATACTTTGGAGCTGAAGCTGAAGGATTTCCACGAAGTAAAATGTGTTGAGTATCTTTTTTTTTTTAATGCCTCCCATTATTCTTTATTTTTTTTTATTGTAACAAATTCAAGAAAGACTTTTTTCTTTACATTATTGTGTTGGTTCTGCCATACATTGACATTAATCTGCCATGGGTATACATGTGTTCCCCTTCCAGAACCCCCCTCCCCCGTCCCTCCCGATTCCATAAGGAAGACACTAACAAGACATGGGGTCAAAGAGTAGGAAAAATGAGGTTTGGATTGGAAAGTCAGATAGACTTTGATAGAAAGTAGTGGCTAAATCTTGAAGAATGAGTTGTTAGCTACATAGGTTTGCGGCCCTTTAGAATCTCTGCCACATCAGTTAATAACAAATCCATTGTTCTTCCTTTTTACTGCAAAGGAAGTTTTTCACCCAATAATTTATTTATTTGTAAAACCCCAGAGTTTCAGGTATTTGACAGACTTTGTGCTACAGAAGCACTGGTGAATAGACAAAGAGGAATAAAAGTTCACATTCTGAGACAGATTCAAGGACATCTTATATTTTTCCTGTACCATCCAAGTGTTTTCCAGTCACTTACTATGTATTATTCTAATACACCAACTAGCTTCTCCTATTTCTCAAGTGACATTCTTTATCTTGTCTTCTAGACAAGTGGTTTTACAAGACACAGTTGAAATTCTGGAATGTTACCAACATTCATCATTTATTTTCTAAGTAATTGATTACTAACCACAATGAAAGGCTTAAATTTTAGGAAAATTACTTTACAAAATACAACAGAATCGAGGTTACTCCTGTGTAAATAGTTTTCAATCTCTTGAATTCCTAGCTCCTAAAGCTTTTTCAAGTAGGAGCAAAAGGTGCGTGTTTCAGGACACATGAGAGAGAATTACACATAATATGTAGTTCATTTTCAATGCCAGAGTTTATAATGTTGGGCATGGCTGTGGAACTGTCTGACAGTTGTGAATGTCGTCTGTCACACATGCCTGGTTGAGAGTCATTGGTAAACCATGAGCTCCTTGAGAGCATATCCATGACCTAATTATTTCTTTTCCTCCCCACAGAGAATGTTAAGTTCAGGGTCAGGTAGATCCCCTGGAGAAGGAAATGGCTACTCACTCCAGTATTCTTGCTTGGAGAATCCCTGTGGAAAGGACCCTGGTGGGCTACAGTCCTTGGGGTTGCAAAGAGTTGAATACAACTGAGCACACAATGGGAATCTGACTAGGGCAGCCAACTTGAAGACTTGTATTTGTCAGATTTTATTCAATAAGGAAGGAGCTATTTGCAATAAAAGCAGAAATCAATTTCTGTGTGTCAGACTCTATCCAGGGTGCTAAGAACTCAGCTGTGAGGGAAGTATACAAAATAATACATGTCTTCTTGTATTATTTTCTAAATAAGAAAGTAAATAAGATAAATGAAAATTTTAATGTGCTAGTGATAAATATCATAGAAAAAACTAGAGAAAGAAGAGAGGAGAGGGAAGTAATAGGGAAGTGGTAACATTGGTGGGGCTTGCAATTTTAGATGGATTTCCTTGGAAGGCCTCTCTGAGAAGGTGATATTTGTATTAAGACCCAAGGGAGATAAAGACAGATAATTATCCACACAGCATTATGAATGAAGTGAATAAAGTGATCGAATAAAGATTGTTTCACTGTTAAATAAAGTTTAACACTGGTGAATCAAGCAAGGAAAGAAATTCAGAATATTATTTTTTGCCTATTTTCTGAGGTCAAATTTTAAATTCATGGCATCATAAAGAGCAGACTGGCCCTATTTTAGTATGGGGAGTGGAAGGAATAGATGGAAAGAAATAATGGTATGGCAGGGCCTTAAGGAAGGAAATGGTGGAAGTAAATCACAGTTGTGCAGAGATTCCTCACTTAGTACTGAGTTCAGATGCTGCTTCTAACCTCATCTTCTCATAGGAACCAAACTATGTCTTCCTGCTTTATTAATCTTTCATTTATCACCCTTTTCCTCTCTAGACCATGCTTCTATTTAGGAAGATTTGTGTTAGACCTTCTTAGAATCAAATAGGCGTGTATATATATATATATATTTTCTAATCAAACTCTCGATCATTAATTTCTATTTAAAAACTTTTTCAGGCTGTTAACAAAAATAAATTATCAGTAATTGCTAGTAACGGCTGATTTGTCTAGGATTATCACTGAAGTATAAAATGCAATTTAAAATCTCATTATGATTATTATTCCATTTCATTCACTAAATATGGTGACATTCTAATTTAGAAATTTAAGATGATTATTAGATAAATGTTAAAATGGTGCTTGTATAATTATAATGATCATTTTCTAGTTTCTTTTCCATTTGTTTATATATTATTTTGTTTTATTGCCAGTGTGAGATGGAGTTGGAAGGTAATCCATATCTCTCACTGTCTTTTATGAAGCCAGACCTTTAAGAGACTTGCAAGATTGTGAAACAATGCTGCTCTTCTCATTATTTTAGTTTTTGGAAAAATATAATTTTTTTTACAAAACATTGTATTTGTGTTAATATGTAAGGGGTTTATGATTCTTATTTTTAAATGTGTTCATAAAGCTTCAAGTTTTCTCAATTTAAATTTCTAATATAGTAAATATCAGGAGATATAATTCTGAACAAAAGCCCTTTGGGGTCCTCAATAATTTTTAAAAGTTCTCAGATGAAAAAGTTTGAGAACTGTTAGAGGTCAATAGTGCAGAGGCTGAAATCAGACTGCCTGTCTCTGAGATTCCGGGTGACCCTAAGCAAGTTAAGTCCCTGAGCAGTGTCAGTTACTTAACCTGTAAAATGAGAATGATGATATTACCCATCTCTTAGAACTATTTAGAGGTGTAACAGAAGGAAGGAAACGGCAACCCACTCCAGTATTCTTACTTAGAGAATCCTGTGGACAGAGAAGCCTGGTGGGCTGCTGTCTATGGGACTGCACAGAGTCAGACACGACTGAAGCGACTTAGCAGCAGCAACAAAAGGAAGGTATGGGAAGAGCAATGCATGGCAAGCATTAAGCATGCAGTAAGTGTTAGGCATTATAATTTGCCTAGTTCTGTGAGGTCTGGAAGCTGAGGAATATCAGATCAAATATCTTGCCTAAGGTCACACAGAGTCCGTGGGAATTTGTCTTCTGAGTCTCACTGCCCCACATTGGATCATCAGTATTTCATCAGCTATCAGCTCCATAGTTGCTCAGAGAAGTAGTATCATCACATTTTGTTTTATCTTTGGAAATCAAGAAGAAAAGAAAAGGTCTTTTCTATTAGATGTCTCTATTAGGTCATAATCCTTGTACTTAATTATAAGCATATGACACGTACAGTTTTCTAAACACTTTCAGTTATATTCAGCTATATCAGGTAGGAAGAGCAAGTGAATTTGTCTCCATTTAATAGATAAGAAATTCCGGGGCTCAGGGAAGTTTAAATGACTTTCCTAACATTTCATGACAGATCAGATATTGGACCTCAGGCTTTCTAACTCCCCTATGTTATATTATATAGCTGTTCAGCATTGTAAACATTGTCTAACTTAATATTATAGAGGAAAATTAGTCCCAGAGAAGTGAAGTGACTTTCCAAGGGTGCAAATTCCCAAGTAAGGAGCAGAAGAAGGAATGTGGTTTCCAGATTCTTGTGTTTCTTATTTTAGGTTTTAGTTTACCTAAATTTAGTAATGATAATTCCATTTTTTCCTGATTCTGTGTTGTATTAATGTAAACACCATGGGACTATTGGATTAGTGTTTTAAATACATATCATGGTTGGGGTGATTCACCTTTTGCCTCATCAGCTAGGTTGTTTAATGGTCCTTATTCTTGTGTTCTCTGTGTTTAAAATCTTAGCCTTATTTTGCTGTGGGTCTTGTTGGAGGCAGTTGGCATTAACTTGCAACAAGGGAAACATCAGTTGCTTCCTGGATTGACCTTTATTTCAGACATTTGCAAATTTCAGTTTTATACACTCTTTGTATTTGACTGGGTGGTCTATATATTTGTTGGTTTTCTGGGAGAAGGAGAAGGGAAGGAATTATTAATTACAATAGCATATCATTGGAACATCATCTATTTTTGTAGGAAGAATGTGTAATGTTACATCAAAATAATAGTATTTCTGTTCCATTTTTGGCTTTTAATCAAAACAGCTGCATGATAACTATGAAGTCTAGAAAAATGGTACTGATGAACCGATTTGCAGGGCAGGAACAGAGTTGCAGATATAGAGAACAGATTTGTGGACACAGCAGGGGAAGGAAAGGGTGGGATAAATTGAGAGAGTAGCATTAGAACATATATTACCATATGTGAAACAGATAGCAGGTGGGAAGATGCTGTATAATACAGGAAGCTCAACCTGCTGCTCTGTGACAACTTAAAGGGGTAGGATGGGTTTAGGGGATAGGATGGAGTGGGGGATGGGAAGGAGGTTCAGGAGGGAGAAGTGGGGGATGGAAGGAGGCTCAAGAGGGAGGTCATATATGTATACTTATGACTGATTCATATTGTACAACAGAAACTAATACAACATTGTGAAGCAGTTATCTTCCAGTTTTAAAGAATAAGCAGATTTTGCCATCTGCCTTTAAATAACACTGTGAATAAAAGATGCTATTCTAATTTACTCTTAGATACATTTTTTTAGCAAATAAAAACATTAAGAAAGTAAAAACAAAACTGCATATCTCATATATGTATTTCTTAGTTAAAAAGAAATGTATAAGATAAAGGGGAACAAAGAATATCAAGTCTCCTTAGCATTATCATTTTTTCCACATGTTGCCATATGACATCAGTCTTATCTAATGTGATTTTATGGCATTGAAACATGTTAATTATCATATGTCTAATCAATAGCCAGCCCAGGATTGATGCTTGGGACTGGTGCAACGAGATTTCCCGGGGGGAGGGAGGAGGGAGAGGGGTTCTGGAGGGGGAGCATATGTAAACCCATGGTGATATCATGTCATTGTTTGGCAAAACTAATAAAAATTAAAAAAAAAAGTCAAAAAAAGAATAAAAAAAATAAAGATATAAAAGCTCAAGAGAAGTTATATAATTTATTGTAAATTAAAAAAATTCTACCATTAAAGACCTTCATAGTTAAAAAAAAAGAAATATATAAAGAACGTGGTCATGACTAAATGTCTAAAAGAATTAACTTTGTTTTACTTATAGTTACTTGTAAAGTTCCTTACAAGTTCCTTATAGATAACCTCATAAAATAGTAAGGGCAAGGTGATAATATTCCCAATTTATATAGTAATGCACTAATTGAATTCAAGTGAGGTTCCATGAATCAAGAGTTGCACATTATACTGTATGTCAAAGTTGGGAAGAAACTCATGACTTCTGTTTCTCAGTTCTGTGCTGTGTCTGCTTCATGACTCGGACTTGTTTTTGGAAAAGGTTTAGTTCTAACCAGTCAAGCAATTTAAGCATTTACTCTTCTAGAGTTCTGTGATTGGGGAGGTCTTTTGTACAGATTCTCTACAGCACAGAGGTTATTTCTGAGAAGACATCATTCTGTTGGCTGCTGTGACTGACTGCTGAGTGGACAGTTGCTCATAGGCAGGTTAGAATCGTAAATGGGTTCTCATTAGCTAATTTTTTTCTCTTTGGCAAATAACAGCATCTCCTAAAACATCTGCTCCATGCAGTCTCTTCTGCAGTCATTCCATTGGAAATGCTGATTTAAAAAGAGCATTGCCCTTGTGCTGCTTGCATTTTCCTGGGCTTTACTGCAAGAATACTTAGGAGCAAGTAGTGGGAAATTGTGAATTTGCTTAGGCTCATGGAGAAGGTACCTCTCTTCTTTTAATAATTTCCCAAGGAGACAGAATGGGGACCAGGTACCCAAAGAATTTACTATTGTCTAAAATAATATCCATCGTAATAGTACTGTTTCCTCCAGGAAGTGCTTTCTCTATTTTGAAATAGCAGAGTATTGTTTTTGTAAAAATCCATGCAAGGTATAAAGTACTAAGAAGAAGAGAAAAATCAACCCAGTGCCCACCACTCAGAGAAAACAAGTTAACATTATAGTGAATATCCCACAAGATTCATTTCTAAACTCTCTCTTTTGGGGGTGTCTGTGTTACAAAAGATGATGTCATCCTTCTTTCTGGTGTATATTTTTTGATCTTATATTTCCCATAGATTGTAAACTTTCTTTAAATACAGAGATGGAGATGGTACCTCATATATCTTTGGGCAGTATCTAACAAGACATTGCATATTTGGTAGGTTTTAAAGAATACTTTATAAAATGTAGAAGTCAGATATAAATTCTACTTGAAGACTCTAATTTTGGATAGTCATTGCTTTCCTTGGAGCAGATTGCAAATCGAAGACAGTAATAGCAGAAGATTAAGGAAATTAGATGAAGTCATGGAGCACATAGATTTTTCTTTGTGTCTCCTCAGTGTTTCACAGTCCCACTGGGGTGCAACCTGCAGGTGCCCTGCTGGTAAGTTCTGGTCCACTGATGCATCCTCCTAAATGACACTAGGTGACACTCCTTGCCGTGGGCCCTGAGCAGTGACAGTCAGCATGTGGGGTTTGACTGCTGAACTTTCAGCGCCTTCAGTCTCTAGTGGATTTTAGTAATGTGTGTCTTGGCAAAAGGACAGAGTATTAGCTCAAATGTCATGTTTAAAGGGTAGGCAGCCTGTCTGTGTGGTTCTAATTGAGTAGCTGCCAACGAAGTTTGAAGTATAATTTTAATAAGAAGTCATTTTTCTATCTCTTAATCAAAAGTGATGTAGTTGAATAAAGCCACATCCCAGCAGATGGCTCCAGATTTCAGCCTTTTCAGTCTGGGCACATTATCCATGGGGTGTACTTTGGTCCATTAGAAGGGCTCAGACCCACGAGACAGCTAGATATTTTCTATTAAACTTCTTAGCACCCTGCCTAGAGGAGGAACTTTTAAATCTATGGACCCTGCTAGACATCAAGCCAGTCTGGTCATTTATCTGCTGGGCACTTATTATATAAGAAAAAGAGTGTTAAAGATGTAGGTTTGATCATCTGAAGCAGACTGATTTCACTTAGCTTCTCTCAGTTGCCCAAGAAGCACTTCTTTTCCCTTCTTTCCTTTTTCTTCAGTGAAATCATACCCATTCTCCCTCCATTCTCCCTAAGCAGAATATAATCTTTTTCTCTTTGGAGCCCCTACTTATTGATAGTTCATAGAGATGTTGTGAAATTAATATGAGAAATTAAGTTGGTTATTAAATAGTATCAGGGATTTATAAAACTTTTTATTAATTTATTAAATAATATCACAATTTATAAAAATAGGCATCTTACACTAATCTTTTCCACCCCACATTAGCAATTCTTGCCTCAGAACTTTGGGATGAGTTGCCGGAGTAAATCTGTTGGAAAAATTTAATTTAATTCTATTGATTTTATTATTTAAAAATATTTACCTTTTTGTTTCAAAATTATTTCAGACATACAAATTGCAAAAATGGTGCAAAAAATTCCCATGCATTTTTAAACCAGTTTCCTCAAATGTTAATATTTTTCCATGTTTGCTTTATCATTGTCTATTTGTACAAAATTTTTCTATTTATTTGTTTCAGGCATGATCCTTAAGGAGAATTTTAGACAAAGACAAAAATGTATTCTTATACTTACAGTTGAATACATTTGTTGAAGGCTTTTTCTATGGGTTCAGTAAATAATATTTTAAAAATAGAAAAGTACTAACACTATTGGCAGTTAACATTCATTAACTAAGTGCTGTGGTATTGTAGAAATTAGGGTTCCACCATAATATATATATATATATATATACACACACACACACACATTCACACACACACACATATGGTGGTGCTAGTGGTAAAGAACCCACCTGCTAATGCAGGAGATGTAAGAGATAGGGGTTCAATCCCAGGGTCAGGAAGATTGCCTGGAGAAGGGCATGGCAGCCCACTCTAATATTCTTTCCGGAGAATCCCCATGGACAGAGGAGCCTGGCAGGCTGTAGTCCATGGGGTCATAAAGAGTTGGGCACAACTGAAGTGACTTAGCACACGTGAACCTATATAGAGAGAGATTGGCTTCTGTTATTATGTGATTATGGATGGGGCAATCCAAAATCTGTAGGCAAGCCATGTGGAAGCCTAGAAACTCAAGCAGAAGCTGACTCTCCAATCCATAGGTGGAATTTCTTTATCAGCAGGAAAACTTTAGTTCTGCTTTTATTCCTTTCAGTTGACTCAATCAGGCCCACTCAAATTATTGAGAATAATCTCGCTTACTTAAAGTCAAATAATTATAGACATTAATAACATCTAAAAAATACCTTTGCAGCAACATCTAGATTAACGTTTGATTGAATGAGTATTATAGGCTAGTCAAGTTCAGCATAAAAAACTGACCATCACATATTATCCTATTTATTATTCACAGCTGTGACAAAGGTGTTATTATCCCTACTTTATAAATGAAGAAACTGAGGTTAAGTAATTTGCCTGCAGTCATATAATTAGTAAGTGGAAGAGGTGCATTTTTGAGCCCATATAGTCTAACTCCAGAACCCTTTCTCTTGACCACTACACTAGACTGTCTCCCTCAGAACAAAGTAACTGGCTTTTAGCTTATTTGGAACATTTAAAAAGAACTCCAGTATATAAAGAACTGACAAATTAATTCAACTCAATAGATATTATTTGCTTACTATGTGCCAGGAACTGTATAAAGCAATAAGAATACAGTGACAAAAGACCTCCTCTCAAGAAGCCCATCTGAGTAGAAAGAGGTAGTGAAGCATCACTCATACACATATCTACACCAAGTGAGGCAGAGAGAGCACAGACCTGAGGAAGCCAGGGGTCTGAGGTTTAGGAAAATTGAGCTAAATACATTGGGAAGGTCTTAGTGAATTCTGAGTATGTGCTTCTTGGTTTATAAAACCAGTACTCTAATAATTCTTGAGCTAAGAAGCCTTTAAAACATATATACAAAATCATCAAGTACAAATGTGTGTTTTATGACATACGTATGCTGTGTGCTATGCTTAAGTCTCTCAGTGGTGTCCAACTATTTGCAACCCCATGAACTGTAGCCTGCCAGGCCTCCCAGGCCATGGGGATTCTCCAGGCAAGAATACTGGAATGGGGGGCGTTTGGGTTTTTCCCTGTGAGTTTTGGTGCTTAACTTCCCCACAACCAGGCGTTAGTGGATGGGCGTCACTGCATGGAAGTAACAGTGAGGAAACCTAGACTCACCCACCAGAAAACCACACAAGCCTTTCCACCCAGGAAACTTCGACAAACCACGCATCCAACCCCTCCCATAGAGAGGAATCCCCACAATAAAGGGACAACACAGCAAGATAAACAAGATGAAAAGGCAGAGAAATACCCAGCAAGTAAAGGAACAGGATAAATACCCCCTAGACCAAACAAAAGACAAAGAGATAGGAAGTCTACCTGACAAAGAATTCCGAATAATGATAGTGAAAATGATCCAAAACCTGGAAAATAAGTTGGAGTTACAGCTCAATAACCTGCAGGCAAGGATTGAGAAGATGCAGGTAAGCTTTAACAA